>JARYGA010013496.1:0-25308 GCA_030545235.1 Helianthus tuberosus
CACTCGATATAGCTTACGGTACCAAAAAGTATTTTATTGCGAATATAACTTTGTGCTCAATGAATTTTATACCGCCACGTCGAGAAAACTATAAAAACGGATATGGCACCGTTACCAATGTTGTTTGGTACGTATATGTTCAGTTTGTGATGATAAAAACATTAACTATATATGGCTCGTTCAAATAGAACTTTTATCAAATTATACATAATAATAAGCACATGATGAGGCTAATAAAAAAACTATACCGATGTTATACGGTGCGGTACTGATGTCGTTCAGATAGTATCAGTAATTTAAAAAAAAGAAAATCATTAAAAGTTAAAATTAAAGAAATATGTTGAAGGTTAAAATAAAAATAATAGTAATTTATTTTAATATTGAAATAATAAAAGTATGGAAAAAAAACTATGTATATATATTATTATAAAAATTAAATTTCTATTCATGATCATTTTCCAATTATACTTGTTGCTGTCGAAGGTTGCGGCGAAACTGAACGTTGCTGTCGAAGGTTGCGGCGAAACTGAACAAATGATAATGTAAAACAAACGTTATTTGAAAATGAATAATTTTGTTTAGAAAGCCAAACTATTAGAATCGGTCCAATTTATCATCATACCATTTTACGATACCAAATAAATACTCATTTTTTAATACAACGTCTTTTTTTAACAAAACTTATACCATAATGTTGAGGGAAAAAATCAACGAAAAAAAAGGCATTAAACGTATATCAAATTAATTGAAGGAAATATAGTTTTAAAAAAGAAAAAAATATGTTAAAAGAAATAGAATAACAAACTATTATAATATTAAATATTAAAATGCTAAAAAGCTATATATCATTATAAAAATAGTTTGTTAAAACCATATTTCCTTTATCATTTGTCTTTGATCGTTATTGGTCTGGTTCATTACAATACCAGTACTATACCGGCACACGGCATAGCAATCGTTGCTAATCGACACATTTTTTAAATGATTGAAAACCAAAAAAAAAAAACGAATACCCGTACCGGGATCGTTGGTTACGATACCGGTATCGTACAGACACTCGATATAGCTCATGATATCAAAAACTACTTTATTGCGAATATTACTTTGTGTTCAATGAATTATATACCGCCACGTCGAGAATTCTATAAAAACGAATACGGTACCACTACTGATGTTGTTTTATTGGTATATGTTCAGTTTGTGATGATAAAAATCAACTATATATGACTCGTTTGAATATCGTTGTCGTTTGGTCGGTATATATCCGATTTGTGATGATAAATAAAATCAACAATATATGACCCGTTTGAATATCGATGTTGTTTGGTCGATATATATTCGATTGTGATGATAAAAAAACCCAACTATATATGAACTGTTCTAGTAGAACTTTTATCGAATTGTATAAAATAATAAGCAGATGATGACTTTAATAAAAGTATCAATTTTATACAGTACCGGTACCGATCTTGTTCAGATAGTATTAGCAATATTAAAAAGAGAAAATCATTAAAAGTTAAAATTAAAGAAACATGTTTAAGGTTAAAAGTAAATATAATAATGATCTATTGTAATATTGAAATGATAAAAATATGAAAAAAAACTATATTATATATTACTATAAAAATAGAATTACTATTCATACTTACTTTCAAATTTTTAATTATATATATAATATAATAAATAAATTAAATATTAAATAGTAATAGTAATAATAATAATATAAATTGAATAATTAAAAATAATTTTTAAAGAAATAGAAATATAAATTGAATAGTTAAAAAACATTTTAATTTAAAACAAAAAATTAAACAAGGGTTGGTTAAGTTGAAATGGGTTTGGGTATTTTTTGCTGGGTAGCTATTATATAAAAATGAATCCGAATTGGAAACGGAAATATCCGAAAATCTGTATCCGAAATATCTAAAATTTCGGATATTTAAAAATTCGGATATCTGAAAATCGGATAATCCAAAGTTTTGGATTCATATGTGAATTTTCATAAATTAATCTATTTTATTAATCAATCCGTTTTCAGTTAACCAGTTTAGTTTATTCAGTTAGATTATTCATTTCATTTTGGTTAATATCCAAGATCAAACTTGGGCTAAAACTTATAAGAAAATACATGAAATTTAGGTATAAATACATGAAATGGATGTATAGGTACATGTAATGGAGGTATAAATACATAAAATGAGGGTATAAATATTAAATACATGAACTGAATGTATAAAAGCTAGAAATATATGAAAATATGAATGGTTCCATTAAGTTAATTTTGGTTAAATGAGTGTACAAAAAAGTCGATAACCGTTTTTGGTTAATTCGGGTTTCGGTAAATTAGTTTTTGGTTGATTTCGGTTCGGTTTCTGTTAACGATTCAGTTATTACTCACCTTTAAACATTGTGAATCACATAATATATCACTTTTTTAATTAAAAAACTATAGTATATACTCAAATTATAGAGAATAAAATACTCGTTTATATGGTGTAAATTGTAATTTAAAAATAATATTAACTTACCAAAAAGTAATGTCCGTTTAAAAATCGTAGGGGAAGTTAGTTTTTTATAAGGGGATACAGTGTAACTCGTAAGTAATTATCGATAATTTTGTTAAAGACGAGGTATTAAAATATAATCTAGATGAGATGATTAAATTAATGGTATTTAATTACTTGACATTTTGCAGCTATTAACCATTATGGGATAATGACTAAGTACGTGGGCGTTAATCAGTTGTACACTAAGGCATCATCTACTTGTACCTTTTAATCTACACGTCAATACTGACCAAGACAACTATCGAAACTTCGACAAAGTTGAGTAGGTCATCATGGTACTTTTGGATTTTTTTTAAACATTATAGTTTATAAGATATGGCAAGAATACGTAAAAAAATTTATAAGTTTGTTGTGAAGGGAGAAAAATGTAACTAATTACCTATAATGATGTTAAAACTCAGGGATTTAAGTGTAATAAGATGTGAGACTAAAATATAATTATTGTCTAAAAGAAATATAAATACATTTATTTTAAGGGTGTACTTATAAATTAACAAGTCGAAAGTTCTTATTTTTTGGTAGTGTAAATTACACTTTTCGTCCTTTATGTTTGTATTGGATTGCAATGGATGACCTTTAACTTCAATAATTACAGTAACAATCCTTAGTTTGGAAAATATATCACACCTTTCGTCCTTTAACATTAACCAGGTTAGAATTTTATGTTAAGCCAGATCATGTGCAAGGCACATGAGGGTATTTAGACTATGGGGTATGGGGCTTGGGTTGGGGGAAAACGCCCAAGCCACCACCCCAGGTGGGCTTGGGTTGGGGCGTGGCCCTTGGGGCTTGGGTTTGAAGCCGGGCGTGGGGCGGACTAGCAAGGTGACATGGCGGGCTCTCAATGGCCAAACCAAACTAGCCATTTCACATGTCCCCATGTGTCAACTCATGCCCCCAACCCAAGCCCCACCATACCCCACGGGCGTGGTTTTGGGTTTGTTTTCCACGTGTCAACTCATGCCCCCAACCCAAGCCCCACCATACCCCATGGTCTTATTGTAACGCCCTACTTTTTCATACCTTCCATAATTAGAAACCGTCGTTTGTATTTCTATTTTTGGAAGTCTTGTACTCTCGTTGTATTCTATTTTTTTTTCTATTTGTAATCCGAGACGATTGATCATAATGAACACGAAATAATTTTTATCATACTCATGTTATTCTTGTTAAACTTATGTGCAAATTGTAATCACGACTCACATTTTGAACGCTATATTATTCAAAATTCTTGATTCTTTATTCCACCTTAATGTTCGGTACTCGCTAAACGGATTAGTGAAATAACAGGTAATATTTTAATAATGATGAAATTTGTGGGAAGGTATTACCCCATAATTATTAAGTTCAATCAAGTGAGATTAGGCCACAAACTTTTATAAAAGTTGCAAGACTTTTATAAAATATTTAAGTGTTATTCATAATAATAATAATAATAATAATAATAATAATAATAATAATAATAATAATAATATTCGGCCAATGGGGCCTCACCCAAAGAATATCTCAAAAATCTCACTAAATCTCTTACACCACCACTCACAATTTAACCCATTCTTACACTCTTCCTCCTAATCATTTCTTTCCCTTTCCAAGACACTCTCTCTCCTCTCTCCTTCTCCTTATAAATAGACCACCACCACCACACTCCTCACTTCACTTTTCCTTTTTCTTACTTCTCCTAATTACTCCCACTTACACCTTTCTTTTCACACACATAAGAGTTCTTGGACACCTCTTGAAAATCCAAGTAACTTTAGGAGCATTTCAAGGAGGATTCATCAACAAGAAGCTCTTTGATCCTAGAAATCCTAGTGTATTCATCACCACATTGAGGTAAAAGTGCAACCCACCCTCACTTGGTGACTTTCTCTTTGTTAATATGTATATTTCATTTCTATATTATTCATGGTTCATGACCCTCCTTGGTTGTCTTTACATCAAGTGTAGTGGTGAACACTTAGAGGTACCTAAATGGAAGCTTGTTCTTCCTACCTCCTACATGATTTCTATGACACTTAGAGGTACCTAAATGGAAGCTTGTTCTTCCTACCTCCTACATGATTTCTATGACTCTTAGAGGTGCCTAAATTAAGACCTTAGTCTTCTACCTCATGCTTGACATATATGATATATATTATAATCTATGTAATACTTATATAATATTTAAACCGAACTCTTGATGATGAACAAATGGACATTATCAAGTTAGTAAGTATACCATTTCAACATCATATGTAATGAATGGTTATTTTCCTATGTCTATGTTCATGCATTTCAAATTCCAAATCTATAATCTTCCGTTATCCCCAACTCACACACCTGTGATCCTTCGTGTAGGAGGACAAGGTGCTCCAAACTAAAAAACCAACACTCACGGGATATCAAGTAGGAAAGCTTGCAAAAACCGTGAGTATACTCGATCCCCTTTTCCCCTTTTACACTTTGGGGTGCAACATGTATAATTATGCAAACAACTTTTAAACTAAACATACTTAATCCTTGATCAAGCATGAAACTAATGTGACTTACTTGTTATTCTCGTATGCTATGTGAACGATTTGGAACGTTATATGCTCATTAACTTTGCTCGCCCACCTTAACAATTATAGCGCTATAGGATTAACGCCCCGCCCGCTATTCTATTGGGTATTGTTAAGTTACCACCCCGCTAAACTATTGGGATTAGGCTATTTCATGCGTTGTATTCTAGGGTTTGATCATATTGTACGCCAAAATTGCATACTAGTAATCACATACTATGAATCATGTTGGATTTGAGTTTTTATTCTATTATGCTATGTAAACAAACTTGTATACTCGCCATTGCTTTTGCATTGAAACTCTATTTTAATACATGTTGCAGGTTGATTATTGAAGTATGGATGAATGATGAAACAAGTTTAGGGTGGACTAGATACACACCTTTAATCTATTTATCTTTTGATGTTATGTTGAATTTGAACAATGTTGTTATTTCCATTTTTGAATATTGTATGACAATTTAGTACTTGCAATGAAATTTGAATTTAATTAAATATTGTCACATAGTGTTATGAAGTCTCTTGCAATCTATACACACTTCGTCTCATCCCGATGTTTCCGCCATCGGTTGGGGTATGACAGATTGGTATCAGAGCCATAACTATAGGGAATTAGGAAAATTGCCATGCTTTTGCCCTAATCTATAGTTTTAGGAACTTTGCCTCTTATGTGTTGTTTAAAACTTTTGTGCTCTACCATGCATGCTTCCTAGCTATACTTCTTGTCGATTAAATTTATATGCCTATCCTAAGGTTAACATGAATACACTTTTGTTTATTTGTATACTCTTGTAACACAAACGAGACAACCTTACCAAAATAGGCGTGAAACCCACAATTTGTAAACGACTCTCATTCTACCTTAAACTATATTTTTGCACGAAATTACACCATTAAGCTAGGAGTGAAATCCACATCTTAATGGTAATTTCCATTTCAACTCTAGTGGACCCTTGTCATAGTGTCAAAATTTTATTTTGACCCGACAAGTACCAACCACATTTAGGGTACGAAATCGTCAAGATAGGGGTGAAACCCGCAACTCGTCGATTAAGTCCCATTCCTCGATTTTCAATCTCGCCAAAGTCCTGATTGTTTCAATCAATTAGAGATGTGTAGTAACTGGAAGGGTAAGATACCGTTAATCGCTTCTCAACGAGAGTATCTTACCTATAGGCCAAAGCACGTTTTCTCTAATTCGAAAGGACTTTCGACCCACTTTGGAATAGTCGACGTTTCTCTACCCGAAACAATCCAATGTTTTATTGAGCCTCTCTTTTATGTATCTCAATTTATATGTAATTTTATACTTGAACGTTCGTTCATTTCAAAATTTCGTTTTAATCATTTCGCACGTTATCGCAATCACAAACGCTAATAATCCCTCGTGAACAAACTAAATTTACAATGCTTTCATTTATTCATGCTATGCTATGTGGAACTCATGATTATGCTATATGAGACATCTAAACTTTTTATGTTATGTGAATCAATTTGAAACTTTTATGCTATGTGACACTTTATGCTATGTGAATCAATTTATGCAAACGATTTTTCTTAAACAAACATTATGATCAAGTCTCACCTATTCGTTCTTTTGAATCTTAGATGTCTTCTCGTCACTCCAACTCGTCTAAGAAGTCAAAGTCCCGTGCTACGAAGAAAATGATGGCTTTCATGGCCGATCAATTTGCGCGCGTCGTTCCATAGGTCATTTCCGAGATTCGAGCTTCTGAAACTCCGAACTCCTCCGTTGACTCTATGGTCGAAGTACGCAAGCCCGCTTCGTTCAACTTCAAGCACTTTTCATCGTGCAATCCCAAACCATTCACTGGCAATGATGGGGTGACCGCCATGCTCGAGTGGTTCGATAGCATAGAGGTCACGTTGATCAACAGTGATTGCCCCAATGAGCTCAAAACGCGTAGTGCGACTGGGGTATTCCAAGCCCGAGCTCTCTAATGGTGGACGAACGAAAGGAACATTCGTTCAAACGAACTGGCATATGCGTTGGCATGGGAAGAAGTAAAGGCCCTGATGATGGATGAGTTTTGTCCTCCGTATGAGCAACAAAAGTTGGAGGAAGAATTTTGGGCACTAAAGCAAGTGGGAGATGAGAACCTAGCTTACACCACCCGTTTTAAACAACTTAGCTTCATTGTCCCCCACCTTGTCATGACCACTGCGCGCAAGATAAGTAAATACATCAATGGGTTACCCTCTGCTATGCGCGATACGATCGAGGCTGCCAAACTCGACAATATCGAAGCTGTTTATCGTTTGGCCGCTTCCTTGAACAACAATCGCATTCGTGATAAGCAAGCCGCAAACCCCACTTCTTTCAAGCCAGCCAACCAAATCACCCAACAGTCGAGTAGCAATAGGGGGAAGAAGCGAAAGCAATTGAACCCTGTTTGCAATGCGATTGTGCCACCCGTTAACCCAAACCCTGTTGCTCCTGATAACACCCAGAAGTCGTACACTGGGATTCATCCCAAGTGTGCCACTTGTAATTACCATCATCCCGCCAATGCCCGGTGTCGTCGTTGTGGCACTTGTAACCGTTATGGACATGACACCGTGTTACACCCTAAATCGTAAAGGACAAAAGTCGCAGCGGAAATTCGTACCATAAAAATTTCGTTCGTTACAAACACCTTGACGTACTTAAATTCATTTTTAACGTTAACTCTTTCTCAATAAATACATTTAGTGAACTTATTTACAATAAGAAAACATAACTTAGCTTCGCTCAATTACGTACTCTAACACTCCCGTACAATCTAACTTGTGACTCGGTCTTTGATCTCTACTCCTTGATGACCCTTCGAGTCTCGTACAACCTGCACTCACCATAAACATTCATAACATTAGCTCACATCAATAATATAAACAACGATTCATCCTCGTATATTTTTCATTCCGTTATTCTTTTACTTTTAAGCATTTCATCCGTGCATCAATACCCTTGGTGAGGCTACAATATTGTACCTGCATTACTCTTCATTCCCAAGTTACATTATTAATAATAACAATATTCGATCACATTGAAGCCTTGCGTACATACATTCGTACATGCATACTTACATACCTAGATATCTACCTACGTATATACTTACACACTCATGTACATACATACATACATACCTACTTACATGCCTTCACGCAACCCTACATGCGTGCATACGCTCATATCTGCCCACTTGCATACCTACACACATACATACTCTCATACACACCACTTATATTCATACCTACATACATACATACCTTCATACGTATCTATATTTCCTAAAACAAGGAATAAATTAGTCATTATTAGCTTATACGCGTTTAAAAACGATTCAGACGGGTTCGCATTGCATAAACTGATAAAAAACGAATTTTTGCGAAACTGACACATGCTCGCGTAGCGCCACTGCCAGTCGCGCTACGCCACTGCTTGTTTTCGACAGAATGTTGTTGCTGCTGATCTGCAGATTTCCAGCACGTTCGGATTTTACGGAAACGGCCATAACTTCTTCATTATTGGTCCGTTTTACCCGATTCTTTTTCCTACGCGTCCGTAATTTAATTCTCCATCTTATAGAGTTAAGATCCGACATCCGGATTAACAAAATTGCAGACTTTTAAGTCTTCGGCTTACTACCCTTTTTACCAAGAATTGACCCGTTCATAATTTTATCACATAACTTGTTTGTTTGACCTTAACTTCATATGAATTGATAATTTCAAGGTCATTTGTCATAAAAGATTCATTCCCGGATACCTTACATCTTATTCCACCCGTTTTCACTCAAAAACTTTTTTTGACCCGTTAGGGGTAATTGCGCATTAAATGGTCTATGACATACAAAACCATACTCTTCGCTTTCACTCATGACCAAAACATTACTCTAATCGATTAGCTTGTTTCCAATAGACATTTAAGGTCGTTTGCCCGATATACCTATCAAGGGCGTTTTTGTCAACATTGCTCCATCCTTTACAACCAAGGACTTCATTGCATATTTAACCAATCCTACCACTTAACTAAAATTCTAACGCACATACCTTACTCGGATCAAAGCTAAGATCCGTTTAACACTTCATCGATTTCATATAACTCATTCCTATTTGACCTCAATTATCATACTTAATTAAGTCGCACATAACTTTACATAAACAACTAAAAAGTGATTACGGAAATCACTTACCTCATGCATCCGTGTTCATATTCGTTTCCTCGCCATTTCTTGACCCGTTAGCCTTCTGTGCTTGATTCCGTCTCGACATGATTCCTATACTTCCATGTCATCGAAATCACATTCTTATTAGCATATTCATTTGTACATGTTGACGATCATATCATTAGTCGTTTCTAATAAGCATAACCCATATAGTCATATCCATATCCATTTGCACTCATGTAGTTCATCATGTCATTACATTTAACATGTATTGCTATAACATGTATCATACGACTTCCTATAATCTTACCTTTATAACAACGAGTCAAATCATGTTTCTTATACTAAGTTGACCTTCAAGAGTCACTATTAACCATATTTAACTATCGACTTATCATCATATACTCGTAACATCATAATCGACTATACGGACGACACCATATATATTTTTATCATACGATTGGTGTGCGTACCACCTTTTAAGCATGACGTACAATTAATTTATGCATATTCTTCTAGTCTCATACATAATTCCTCCAATTCCTCCTACTAATTAACATGCATCATTTACACATAAGCATCGAACATATTAGCATCACATTTTATTCAATTCATCTAACAACAATTCATCATACTCACAAAATACATCAATCTTTCAACAAGAATTGGACATAGGTGATGAGTCAAGTCATCTTCATCACCATAACTAATGGGTTTCACATCTAAACATCAAATTAGCACAAACCATTCATAATCCATGTTCTATATGATGATTATAACACCTACTCATGCTCAATTTCACTTAAACTCATGGATTAGAACATAACCCACTTTACACATGATCACCAATCCTAGATTTAAGACATACCTTATGATCCCCTCGTGAAGGCGATCACTAATCCATGCTCGGTTATAGATTTAAGCTTCATCTTGCCTTTCGATTTGATGATCTTCTTGATTAGGGTTTGAGGAGCCCTCATGGAGCTCCTGGCTCCTTCTCGAACACACACGATGTGTGTGTTTATTTGTGTGTTGGTTTTTCTTTTAATTAGTAACCAAGTTTCATCTTATCCACTTTAACCCCTCGGGTTTACTTCTAACACATATTTGGCTCTACTTTTCTCTTTTAATAGTTTTTACCATGCACTTAACTAGGTTAAATAGCCTAGTTATTTATTTCATAATATAACGCATAAGGACATATTTCGAATATATAACATTTGGATTTTGGGGCGTTACACATCGTCTTTTGTCGCTATCAGCAACAACAAGCTCCACCAGCTCAGCAAGCGCAACAAGCTCCGCCCCCTCCTCAAAACGCAAGACCCGCTAGATCTTGTTTCAAATGTGGGGACGTCAATCATCTTCGTCCTCAATGCCCACAATGGAATCAAGAGCAACAACAACCTCCTCGTGGACGCGCTTTCAATCTGAACGCAAATCAAGCGCGCAACGACAATGATGTCGTTAACGGTACGTTTCTTGTTAACCATCTTTATGCTTCGATACTATTTGATACTGGTGCGGACAAAAGCTTTGTGTCCCTAGAATTCGAATCATTGTTAAATTGCACACGCTCTAAGCTACCTAAATCGTTTTCCGTTGAGGTCGCCAATGGCAAATCCATCCTAGTCGATTCCGTTCTTCGTGATTGTCGTCTTACTCTTAACAAACACGTTTTTCCTATCGACCTCATACCCATGCAACTGGGTAGTTTCGACGTCATCATAGGCATGGATTGGCTTCAAAAGAACCATGCTGAAATCGCTTGTCACGAGAAATACGTTCGTTTACCCCTTCCATCTGGTGATGTTTTGCACGTCTATGGAGACCGACCTTCAAAGGGACTGAAGTTGATGTCCTGCACACAAGCGAACAAGTACTTACGCAAACAGTACTTTGCCTTTTTAGCCCACGTTGTGGAAGAAAAGGGCAAGGGAAAGAGTTTAAGTGATGTTCCAGTGGTGCGCGACTTCCCTGACGTCTTTCCTGAGGATTTACCTGGTCCTCCTCCACCTCGATCTGTTGACTTTCGTATTGACCTCGTACCTGGTGCGACTCCTGTTGCTAAAGCTCCTTATCGTCTTGCACCTTCTGAGATGCAAGAGTTATCTACGCAACTTCAAGAACTCCTCGATAAAGGTTTCATTAGTCCAAGTACCTCACCTTGGGGTGCTCCTGTGCTTTTCGTTAAAAAGAAAGACGGCTCTTTCCGTATGTGTATCGATTATCGCGAGCTCAACAAACTCACTGTCAAGAATCGTTACCCTCTTCCACGTATCGACGATCTCTTTGACCAACTTCAAGGCGCTACTTGTTTCTCCAAAATCGATCTTCGTTCTGGTTATCACCAACTTCGTGTTCTCGATGAGGACATCCCCAAAACCGCTTTTTGCACTCGCTATGGGCTCTATGAGTTCGTGGTTATGCCTTTTGGCTTGACCAACGCACCCGCTGTGTTCATGGATCTCATGAATCGTGTTTGTAAGCCCTATTTGGATCGTTTCGTGATCGTCTTCATTGATGATATTCTCATTTATTCTAAATCTCAAGCCGATCATGAACGTCATCTTCTTCTTATACTCGAGCTCTTACGTATTGAACGCTTATACGCTAAGTTCTCCAAATGCGAGTTTTGGATTAAAGAAGTCCAATTCCTTGGACACGTTGTTAGTGAAAAAGGAATCCACGTTGATCCCTCCAAAATCGAAGCAGTGAAGAATTGGACCACGCCTAAATCTCCTTCTGAAATCCGTTCCTTTTTAGGATTGGCGGGTTATTACCGCCGATTCATCTCGAATTTTTCAAAAATCGCCGTTCCTCTCACTTCGTTGACTCAAAAAGAGAAACCTTTTGCTTGGGGTCCTGAGCAAGAGAAATCTTTTCAGACTCTCAAGGACATGCTTTGCAACGCTCCTATTCTTACTCTCCCTGATGGGAATGATGATTTTGTGGTGTATTCCGATGCCTCGAACCGTGGTCTTGGTTGCGTTCTCATGCAACGAGGCAAGGTCATCGCTTATGCATCTCGTCAACTCCAGGTACATGAGAAAAACTATACTACCCATGACCTTGAACTTGGCGCAGTTGTTTTTGCGTTGAAAATTTGGCGACACTACCTTTATGGTACTAAGTGTGTGGTTTTCACTGACCACAAGAGCCTTCAACATATCTTCGACCAAAAGGAACTGAACATGCGTCAACGTCGTTGGGTGGAACTGTTAAACGACTACGACTGTGAAATCAAATACCATCCAGGTAAAGCGAATGTAGTAGCTGACGCCCTTAGTCGCAAAACTCATATGAAGGGTATTCGTTGTCTTCAACTCGTGAACGATCTTCCACGCCGCATTCGCGAAGCTCAGTACACCTCTATTAACGAAGGTAACTTCCATGTTGAGATACGAGGCGCTAAAGAACACGACCTCGTCTCCAAGGCCGATGGTATCCTATACCTCGACAATCGTGCCTGGATCCCTGATCGTGAAAAACTTCGAGACTTCATCATGAACGAGGCACACAAATCCAAATACTCAATTCATCCTGGTGCCGACAAGATGTATCATAATCTACGTACATCCTATTGGTGGCCTGGTATGAAGAAAGACATTGCCGTTTACGTTTCTAAGTGTCTTACGTGTTCGAAAGTCAAAGCCGAGCATCAACGACCTTCCGGTCTACTCGAACAACCTGAAATCCCCATTTGGAAATGGGATAGCATTGCGATGGACTTCATAACTAAACTCCCCCGTACACCCTCTGGTCACGATAGCATTTGGGTGATCATCGATCGTTTGACCAAGTCCGCTCAATTCATTCCTATTCGTGAAGATTTCAAGGTTGAACGACTTGCTCGCATCTATACTGACGAAGTCATACGCCATCATGGTATTCCCCTCAACATCATTCCTGATCGCGATGGTCGATTTACTTTGCGTCTCTGGCAAACCTTTCAGTCCGCTATGGGTACTCATTTGAATCTCAGTACGGCCTTTCATCCTCAAACGGATGGACAGACTGAACGTACTATCCAAACCCTAGAGGACATGCTCCGTTCTTGTGTTATCGACTTTGGTGGAAGTTGGGATGTGCATTTACCTTTGGTCGAGTTCTCGTACAACAATAGCTACCACTCCTGTATTAAAATGGCTCCATTCGAGGCATTGTATGGTCGCAAATGCCGATCTCCTTTAAACTGGCACGAGATTGGTGACAAACATTTTACTGGCCCTGAAATCATACAAGAAGCAACGGATAAGATTCACCAAATCCGTGATAATCTACTCAAGGCCCGAAATCGTCAAAAGGTCTATGCTGATAAGGGACGCAAACCGATGCAATTCAACGTTGGGGATCACGTTTTACTCAAAGTGTCTCCTTGGAAAGGAGTGGTTCGTTTTGGTAAAAAGGGAAAGCTTGCCCCTCGCTATGTTGGTCCTTTCAAGATACTCGAAAGGATTGGTGCGGTGGCTTATCGACTCGATTTACCTCAAGAACTCAACAACGTTCATCCGACGTTTCATGTCTCAAATCTAAAGAAGTGTCACGCTGAAGAAGGACTCCAAGTCCCTCTCGAAGATCTCCAAATAACCGACACTTTGCATTTTGTCGAGAAGCCCGTCAAAATTATGGATCAAGGAGTCAAGTTATTGAGGCGCAGTAAAATTCCTATCGTCAAGGTTCGATGGGAAGGTAAACGTGGCGCTGAGTTTACTTGGGAACTCAAAAGCGAGATGAAGAAGAAGTACCCTCGTCTTTTCCCTACGTCTTCCTAAATTTCGGGACGAAATTTCCTAAAGGAGGGGAGACTGTAACGCCCTACTTTTTCATACCTTCCATAATTAGAAACCGTCGTTTGTATTTCTATTTTTGGAAGTCTTGTACTCTCGTTGTATTCTATTTTTTTTCTATTTGTAATCCGAGACGATTGATCATAATGAACACGAAATAATTTTTATCAAACTCATGTTATTCTTGTTAAACTTATGTGCAAATTGTAATCACGACTCACATTTTGAACGCTATATTATTCAAAATTCTTGATTCTTTATTCCACCTTAATGTTCGGTACTCGCTAAACGGATTAGTGAAATAACAGGTAATATTTTAATAATGCTGAAATTTGTGGGAAGGTATTACCCCATAATTATTAAGTTCAATCAAGTGAGATTAGGCCACAAACTTTTATAAAAGTTGCAAGACTTTTATAAAATATTTAAGTGTTATTCATAATAATAATAATAATAATAATAATAATAATAATAATAATAATAATAATAAAAATATTCGGCCAATGGGGCCTCACCCAAAGAATATCTCAAAAATCTCACTAAATCTCTTACACCACCACTCACAATTTAACCCATTCTTACACTCTTCCTCCTAATCATTTCTTTCCCTTTCCTAGACACTCTCTCTCCTCTCTCCTTCTCCTTATAAATAGACCACCACCACCACACTCCTCACTTCACTTTTCCTTTTTCTTACTTCTCCTAATTACTCCCACTTACACCTTTCTTTTCACACACATAAGAGTTCTTGGACACCTCTTGAAAATCCAAGTAACTTTAGGAGCATTTCAAGGAGGATTCATCAACAAGAAGCTCTTTGATCCTAGAAATCCTAGTGTATTCATCACCAAATTGAGGTAAAAGTACAACCCACCCTCACTTGGTGACTTTCTCTTTGTTAATATGTATATTTCATTTCTATATTATTCATGGTTCATGACCCTCCTTGGTTGTCTTTACATCAAGTGTAGTGGTGAACACTTAGAGGTACCTAAATGGAAGCTTGTTCTTCCTACCTCCTACATGATTTCTATGACACTTAGAGGTACCTAAATGGAAGCTTGTTCTTCCTACCTCCTACATGATTTCTATGACTCTTAGAGGTGCCTAAATGAAGACCTTAGTCTTCTACCTCATGCTTGACATATATGATATATATTATAATCTATGTAATACTTATATAATATTTAAATCGAACTCTTGATGATGAACTGTAACAACCCTCGGTAAAACCAACACCCTTATAATAATTCTGACACCCTGTTATATGTTAAAATACCCTTATATGTTTTATAATATACCCCGTATGTTAAAATCAAGCCCGATATATGTTATAGTTTATAAAAATAAAATAAAAACCTGAATTGTAAGTTGAGGCGGGCCGCATAAACCCACCCCAACATCTTACGCGGCCCGTATGGGAGTGTTGACCGGACTTCGCTGAATCCTTTAGTTCAAGCGGGCCGCATAAGACCTCGTCTAAGTTGACGCGGGCCGCTCGGACTCATAACACGCGATTACACCAGAGGCCGACACGTGTCGACATCGTGGCGGACCTACTCAACGACTCAGCTAAGCTATAGTGTTGACTGGTGTTGACGCGGGCCGCGTAAGGTTACCTTGTCTTTTACGCGGGCCGCGTGAGGACCAGATTACACAACTATAAATAGATGGCATCAGATTACAGTTTCCGTCGCTCATTCTCAAATCTCAATCTCGAATTCTCTGATATTTGGCATAATATTTTGGGTATATACCCCTAATTAGCGAGGTTCTGCTCCGTTGTAAGTATTATAACCCCGGTTTCATAATAGTTACGCTGCCCGATTGATTTAGGGTTCCGTAACAACTGTCGTGGTTCTGCCCGACGTAGTTGTTGGAATGTCGTCTCGGGGAGGGTATTATTAATAATTTCAAAGGGTTATGATACTAACCAATGTACATTTGTATAAATTATAGATTATATCCAGGAAATCCTTACAAAAAGCCTAAGATAGCAATGTGAGTTTATTTTCTTTTTGATAATATTTTTGGTAATGTTTTACCAAACCTTAAATGTTTTACAATGTGATTAAGCAGTAAGTGAGTCTTTGTAATTCTTCAATTAGTGCCGGTATTTGGGGTTTTGTATACAAAATTTATTACTTGCGAGTAGTAAGTCGGAATGACAGTACGTTACCATTGGACAACGAGTTAGCCAATGTGTAATATGACCCACAAGTCAAGGATTGACAGTACTGAATGAGTAATTGTGTAGAAATAAACAATGTGATCGCTCTCAATACTGTGTTAATGGATAAAATGTTTCTTGATTAATCTGGGATTCACTCACCAGTATTTCCGCTGACAAAATATTTTTAAAACATGTTTCAGATAACACAATGTGAAAGCCAACTGGGATAAAGCCAGCTCGAGAGCACTGACGGCTTGGAAAATAAGTGGCTATAAAAGTTATCTAAAACAAGATGTTTTAAATTCAATAAATAGGGTTTTGTCCCTATAAGTATATTGTAATAAGAAACTTGGGTTTTGTCCATGTTATTATTAATATGAAATATGGTGGTTTTACTCTGATAAACATTTCCTAACTATGGTCCTGATGTAAATTCCGCTGCGAGACTAAACAAACCGATACCACCAAACTCTGAGTTCACGGCCGCCCATTCCCGGGACAGATAAGGGATCGGGGGTTGTGACAGAAGGTGGTATCAGAGCCTAGCCACTGGTCTGAGCCAAAGAAGTGTTCTGCTGACACTTGAAATTATAAAATTTTGTGTTAGGAAATAAATTATGGAGATACATGCATAACTGTATTTAATTGTTATGTGTTATTTGATTATTTGTTAATTTTCAGTATGAGTGATCAAGGACCATCAGATCTGAACCGTCAGTTGTCTGAATCACATAAGAGTGAGGGTACATCATCACAGCCTGCCCTTTCAGGGTATACTGCTGATCAGGAAGATGGAATATTTGCTTTTAGAGCTCAATCTGAAGAACCATTCCCTACTAAGAAACGAGAATGGTTCAGTAAAGAAGCTTTTGCTCGTAGGAAGAGAATGAGAAAATTGCAACAGCAAAGAACTTTAGCAGCTATTAAGCGAGGGACAGATGCCCATACTCAAGATATGCTTAATAGAAGATTAGCAAATTTCCATATCTTAGCTACGACTGCTGCTGACCTAAGTCTGGAACAACTAGTAGCCCCACAACCACAAAACCCAGAACACCCTATGGAGATAGAAAACCAGGAAAATCAGGAAGAAGAGATGTATAATTTTAATCCAGAAGAAATCCCTCGGGTACCTGCACCAAACCCTCTAGACCCGAATTACGACCCCAGGTGGGACGATAATAGGGACTTTGTGCAACGTTACCCTGTTCAGGATTATCCACCCATACAGAACATAGAAGTTTACCCAGGTATGGACCCTTTAGATCCCTATTACCAAAATGACTATATTAGGGAAATTTTAGAGGATCCTTACCAATTTCAGGAATTGTCACCCCCATATCAGGAACCCGTACCCCAGATTCCAAACCCAGTCCGAGAACCTGCACCCCCAATGAGTGCAGAAAACGTTCAAGAACTTAGGACTTTTGGGGAGGAAATTTTAGAAAGCAGTGAGAGGATGCGTCAGGTGGGAGAGCGTCTCGTATGGAAATACGATGAGCGCAATATGGATTTTTGGATAAATCCATATCCGTGAATGTTTGAATGGAGGAAATAGTAGTAATAATAATATAATAAAATAAAAGATGTGTGTATGGATGCATATTATTATTTTATTTCTGTTGGTATTGTAATCTTTATTTCTGTACTAGTGTGTAATAGACGCATAAGTATATGAAAAGAGTAAGTAGCAGTGATCTACGTTTTTGGTTAGATTGTGTGTCATGTGATTAATTATACTAGATATTAATTGTGATTTTAATATGGGATAAATGTTTAAAATTCAGATGGCCGACCAAGGAAATCAAGTCAATTTGGATAATAACCCGGAAATCCAGAATGATAATATTCAGAATGGCGATAATCTGAATAATGAGAACCCAAACAACAATAACAACGGAAACCAAGTGGATAATAGTGTTATCCAACACATAGTAGCACAGGGAATTATAGATGCTATGCCATTTATACTTCAAACTGTTAAAGATGCTGATAATAAAAGTAAGCATAACAGTAAGCGACTAAGTGAACCAGAAAACAGTGTGAACAATGGACCGGTACTTCAAATGCCTATTCCCAAAAGAAGAAGAACCATGCCTTATGGTTGTTCTTATAAAGAATTCTGGTCTTGTAAACCAATGGAATTCTCGGGCAATGAAGGAGCCATTGCAACCTTACGCTGGATAGAAAAGACTGAGGCAGTCTTAAGGATAAGTAAGTGTGCTGAAGAAGATAGAATACTGTTTGCTTCTAATCTGTTTAAGAATGCAGCACTAGAATGGTGGAACACTATCCTCCAGACTAGAGGAAGTGATAGAACTTACAATATGACATGGGAAGAATTTAAGGACAAGGTAGAAAGGAAATTCTGCCCACCCAATGAGAAAGAACAGATAGCAAACAAATTCCTAAATCTTAGGATGACTGGTGTGGATAGTAAGGGATACACTAAGATATTCTTTGAATATGCTAGGATAGTGCCAACTCTTGCTTCACCAGAACCAGTGTTAATCTCCCGTTATATCTGGGGATTAATTGGAGAGATTAGACATGTAGTCAAGGCAGTTAGACCTCAAACTATAGAAGAAGCTGTAGAACTAGCAAATACCTTGACAGATGAATTAGTTCGTACCCGAGAAGAAAATCAAAGGAGGAACCTAACACAGAAGCTCACTCAAGAATTTCGTTCTGGAAATTTTACTCGTGGGAAAAATATAGGTTCTACCTCTACACTATACTGTAGAAATTGCAAAAGAAAGCATTCAGGAAGATGCTTCATATACTGTAATTTTTGCAAAATATCGGGACACAAGGAAGAAGACTGCAGGAAGAAAAACAGCAGGATATGCTACAACTGCGGAGAACAAGGTCACATCAAGCCAAACTGCCCAAAATTAGCTCCAGCTCCAGATAACAAGAATACTAAAAATGCTAGAGCATTTGTTCTGACTGCAGAAGAAGCTAAGATGATCCCAGACGTCATAGCTGGTACGTTTTTAGTTAATGATGTTTTTGCTAAAGTATTATTTGACTCTGGTGCAAACCAAAGTTTTATTAATACATCGTTTTGCAAAATTTTAAATCAGTCATTAACTAAACTACCATTAGAATGCATAGTAGAGACAGCTAATGGAGAAACTGTTAGAATTTCTGAAATCTTGCAGGGAGCAAGCATAGAAATTTTAAATCAGAAATTTATAGCAAATCTATCTCCCATGAATCTGGTAGGATTTGATGTTGTTTTAGGAATTGATTGGTTAATAGCCAATAAAGCCAGTATTTTATGTGATCAAAAGTTAATCCAAGTAAATTCACCAAAAGGTAAAACGATCACAATTAAAGGAGATAAGTCTTCTAAATCAAATAAATTCATTTCTGTGATGAAAACTGCAAGTTGTATAAGAAAAGGTTCTATAGTGTATTTGATTTCCATAATCACTAACACTAAAGAAAAAGAACTAAAAGATATTCCAGTAGTATCTCAGTTTTCAGATGTCTTTCCAGAAGAATTACCAGGACTACCTCCGGATAGAGAAGTTGAATTCAGGATTCATCTAATACCAGGAACATCACCGATTGCCAAAGCACCTTACCGTTTGGCACCTGCTGAAATGCAAGAATTAAAGAAACAATTAGATGAATTGTTGGAAAAAGGATTTATACAACCGAGTTCGTCGCCATGGGGAGCGCCGATACTCTTTGTTAAAAAGAAGGACGGATCAATGCGTATGTGCATTGATTACCGTGAATTAAACAAGGTCACGATTAAAAATCGGTACCCATTACCAAGAATCGATGATCTGTTTGATCAACTGCAAGGAGCTCGATTTTTCTCTAAAATCGATTTAAGATCAGGATATCATCAATTAAAGGTATAGGAAGATGACATTCATAAGACCGCATTTAGAACAAGGTATGGTCATTATGAATTTACTGTCATGCCATTTGGTTTAACCAATGCCCCAGCTGCATTTATGGACATGATGAACCGAATATGTAAGCCATATTTGGATAAATTCATAATTGTATTCATAGATGATATTCTAATTTACTCTAAGAATAAAGAGGATCATGCAAGACATTTACACACACTTTTAAGTTTGTTAAGAAAGGAAAAGCTTTATGCTAAGTTTTCTAAGTGTGAATTTTGGTTAGAACAGGTACAATTCCTTGGACACCTAGTTAATCATGAAGGAATTCATGTAGATCCCACAAAAATCGAGGCAATTACGAAATGGAAAACCCCTGAGTCACCAACCGAGGTTAGAAGTTTCTTAGGATTGGCAGGATATTATAGAAGATTTATTAAAGATTTCTCTAGAATAGCCATTCCTTTAACTAAGTTAACCTGTAAATCTGTTAAGTTTGAATGGGGAATAAAGCAAGAAGAAGCCTTTAGAATTCTTAAGCAAAGATTAACCCATACACCTATATTAGCATTACCAGAAGGAACTGAAGATTTTGTAGTCTACTGTGATGCTTCTAAACTAGGGTATGGATGTGTATTGATGCAACGTCAAAAGGTTATAGCTTACGCATCAAGACAACTTAAGAATCATGAAGAAAATTATTCAACCCATGATTTAGAATTTGGAGCTATAATTTTTGCTCTTAAAATTTGGAGACATTACCTTTACGGTAGTAAGTTTACTATATTCACTGATCATAAGAGTTTAAGGTATGTTTTCGGACAGAAGGAGTTGAATATGAGGCAAAGACGCTGGATGGAATTTCTTAGTGACTATGATTGTAATATCCAGTATCATGAAGAAAAAGCAAATGTAGTGGCAGATGCTTTAAGTCGAAAGTATCATGAAAAGCCAAAAAGGGTACGTTCTCTTAAATTAAATCTGCAAGTAGATTTAAATGATCAAATAAGAGAAGCACAAGAATCAGTAATCAAGGAAGATACTGAAATATTAAAAGGTATGTTAAAAGAATTGAAACAATGAACGGATGGAATTTGGAGATTCCATAAAAAGAGAATGTGGATACCTAAATTAGGAAATCTACGTAATCGTATATTAGAAGAAGCCCATAAGTCTAAGTATACGATACATCCAGGAAGTGATAAAATGTACCAGGATTTAAGGAAAAATTTCTGGTGGATAGGAATGAAAAAGGACGTAGCAGTCTATGTTTCTAAATGTTTAACTTGCTCATAAGTTAAAGCTGAACATCAGAAACCTTCAGGTTTGTTACAGCAATTAGAAATGCCGGTGTGGAAATGGGAATTAATAACAATGGATTTTGTTACTAAATTACCCAAAACTAGGAAAGGAAATGATACAATCTGGGTGATTGTAGATAGATTAACTAAGTCAGCGCATTTTCTACCAATGAAGGAAACAATTAGTATGGAACAATTATCTAAATTGTATGTAAATGAAATTGTTTCTTTACATGGCATTCCTTTATCAATTGTTTCTGACAGAGATAGTCGATTTACATCTCATTTCTGGTCAAGTTTCCAAAAGGCAATGGGAACCAAGTTAAAGCTAAGCACGGCTTATCATCCTCAAACAGATGGACAAAGTGAAAGAACAATTAAGACAATGGAAGATATGCTTAGAGCTTGTGTAATTGACTTTGGAGGTAATTGGGACGAACACTTACCTTTAATAGAATTTTCTTATAATAATAACTATCACACAAGTATCAATGCTGCACCATTCGAAACACTTTATGGACGAAAGTGTCGAACCCCAGTCTGTTGGGCAGAAATTGGGGAAAAACAACTATCTGGACCTGAAATAGTGCAGGAAACAACTGATAAGATTATTCAAGTCAAGGAACGACTGAAAGCAGCACGTGACCGACAAAAGAGTTATGTTGACAACCAATGCAAACCATTGGAATTTCAAGTAGGAGATAAAGTATTATTGAAAGTCTCTCCTTGGAAATGAGTGGTAAGATTCATCAAACGGGGAAAGCTAAGTCCCAGGTATGTTGGACCTTTTAAGATTATTAGAAGAATAGGACCTGTAGCCTATCAGCTACAACTGCCAGAGAAAATGGCAGGAATACATGTTGTGTTTCATGTATCAAATCTTAAAAAGTGTTTAGCTGATGAATCATTGATAGTGCCTCTTAAGGATATAGAGGTAAATGAACAACTCAAGTTTGTAGAAAGGCCTCTACAAATTGAAAACAGGAAAATCAAGAATCTCAAGCATAAAAGACTAATTCTAGTCAAAGTGAAGTGGGACTCCAAAAGAGGACCTGAGTACACATGGGAGCTTGAGTCAGAAATGAAAAGGAAATATCCGCACTTGTTTCAGTAGATCTCGAGGACGAGCTCTAAAACAAGGTGGGTAGAATGTAACAACCCTCGGTAAAACCAACACCCTTATAATAATTCCGACACCCTGTTATATGTTAAAATACCCTTATATGTTTTATAATATACCCCGTATGTTAAAATCAAGCCCGATATATGTTATAGTTTATAAAAATAAAATAAAAACCTGAATTGTAAGTTGAGGCGGGCCGCATAAACCCACCCCAACATCTTACGCGGGCCGTATGGGAGTGTTGACCGGACTTCGCTGAATCCTTTAGTTCAAGCGGGCCGCATAAGACCTCGTCTAAGTTGACGCGGGCCGCGCGGACTCATAACACGCGATTACACCAGAGGCCGACACGTGTCGACATCGTGGCGGACCTACTCAACGACTCAGCTAAGCTATAGTGTTGACTGGTGTTGACGCGGGCCGCGTAAGGTTACCTTGTCTTTTAGGCGGGCCGCGTGAGGACCAGATTACACAACTATAAATAGATGGCATCAGATTACAGTTTCCGTCGCTCATTCTCAAATCTCAATCTCGAATTCTCTGATATTTGGCATAATATTTTGGGTATTATACCCCTAATTAGCGAGGTTCTGCTCCGTTGTAAGTATTATAACCCCGGTTTCATAATAGTTACGCTGCCCGATTGATTTAGGGTTCCGTAACAACTGTCGTGGTTCTGCCCGACGTAGTTGTTGGAATGCCGTCTCGGGGAGGGTATTATTAATAATTTCAAAGGGTTATGATACTAACCAATGTACATTTGTATAAATTATAGATTATATCCAGGAAATCCTTACGAAAAGCCTAAGATAGCAATGTGAGTTTATTCTCTTTTTGATAATATTTTTGGTAATGTTTTACCAAACCTTAAATGTTTTACAATGTGATTAAGCAGTAAGTGAGTCTTTGTAATTCTTCAATTACTGCCGGTATTTGGGGTTTTGTATACAAAATTTATTACTTGCGAGTAGTAAGTCGGAATGACAGTACGTTACCATTGGACAACGAGTTAGCCAATGTGTAATATGACCCACAAGTCAAGGATTGACAGTACTGAATGAGTAATTGTGTAGAAATAAACAACGTGATCGCTCTCAATACTGTGTTAATTGATAAAATGTTTCTTGATTAAACTGGGATTCACTCACCAGTATTTCCGCTGACAAAATATTTTTAAAACATGTTTCAGGTAACACAATGTGAAAGCCAACTGGGATAAAGCCAGCTCGAGAGCACTGACGGCTTGGAAAATAAGTGGCTATAAAAGTTATCTAAAACAAGATGTTTTAAATTCAATAAATAGGGTTTTGTCCCTATAAGTATATTGTAATAAGAAACTTGGGTTTTGCCCATGTTATTATTAATATGAAATATGGTGGTTTTACTCTGATAAACATTTCCTAACTACGGTCCTGATGTAAATTCCGCTGCGAGACTAAACAAACCGATACCACCAAACTCTGAGTTCACGGCCGCCCGTTCCCGGGACAGATAAGGGATCGGGGGTTGTGACATGAACAAATGGACATTATCAAGTTAGTAAGTATACCATTTCAACATCATATGTAATGAATGGTTATTTTCCTATGTCTATGTTCATGCATTTCAAATTCCAAATCTATAATCTTCCGTTATCCCCAACTCACACATCTGTGATCCTTCGTGTAGGAGGACAAGGTGCTCCAAACTAAACAACCAACACTCACGGGATATCAAGTAGGAAAGCTTGCAAAAACCGTGAGTATACTCGATCCCCTTTTCCCCTTTTACACTTTGGGGTGCAACATGTATAATTATGCAAACAACTTTTAAACTAAACATACTCAATCCTTGATCAAGCATGAAACTAATGTGACTTACTTGTTATTCTCGTATGCTATGTGAACGATTTGGAACGTTATATGCTCATTAACTTTGCTCGCCCACCTTAACAATTATAGCGCTATAGGATTAACGCCCCGCCCGCTATTCTATTGGGTATTGTTAAGTTACCACCCCGCTAAACTATTGGGATTAGGCTATTTCATGCGTTGTATTCTAGGGTTTGATCATATTGTACGCCAAAATTGCATACTAGTAATCACATACTATGAATCATGTTGGATTTGAGTTTTTATTCTATTATGCTATATAAACAAACTTGTATACTCGCCATTGCTTTTGCATTGAAACTCTATTTTAATACATGTTGCAGGTTGATTATTGAAGTATGGATGAATGATGAAACAAGTTTAGGGTGGACTAGATACACACCTTTAATCTATTTATCTTTTGATGTTATGTTGAATTTGAACAATGTTGTTATTTCCATTTTTGAATATTGTATGACAATTTAGTACTTGCAATGAAATTTGAATTTAATTAAATATTGTCACATAATGTTATGAAGTCTCTTGCAATCTATACACACTTCGTCTCATCCCGATGTTTCCGCCATCGGTTGGGGTGTGACACTTATGTCCTTTTACACCTCATTCCTCCCTTTGTTAACTAAGGGGCTGTTTGGTAGCCTCTGAATGGTCATTAAGAGGCTATCTCTTAATGGAACCATTAAGAATTTTACCAATGAGAAGGTAGAAGAATGTGACATGTGATGATTTATCATTTAGAGGTTACCTCTTAACCATTCAGACTTGAGGTTACCTCTTATTCATTCAGAGGTTTTAAACCATTAAGAGGTAGCATCTGAATGGTTTTCTCATTCTCTATCCAGCCTCCACCATCACAACCTCGACAGCCACCACCACCACTTTGACAGCCATCGACAACATCC
>JARYGA010013497.1:0-88568 GCA_030545235.1 Helianthus tuberosus
AACATAGTCCTAGCAGTCTCGATCAATGTGCGGTTCTTACGTTCAGCGACGCCATTCTGTTGAGGAGTATAAGCTGCACTAAATTCGTGAAGAATACCTTTTGAAGTGCAAAACTCCGCCATGGCATGATTTTTGAATTCAGTACCATTGTCGCTACGTATCCGTCTAACCTTCAAGTTGTAAAGATTCTCAATCTGAATGATCAAGTTTTTGATAATACCGAAGGTTTCACTCTTGTGTGCCATGAACGCCACCCAAGAAAATCTTGAATAATCATCAGTTATCACGAGACAATATTGATCATTCCTAATGCTTTTGTGCTTGACAGGACCGAACAAATCCATGTGCAAACGTTCAAGAGGAACAGCCACCGTGTTGACTTTCTTTGTAGGGTGTCGCTTCTTCGTTTGTTTTCCTTTCTGGCACGAGACACAGACGTCTTGAAGATGGAAATTTTTAAGAGGAACACCATTCACCAATTCATTTGACACCAAATGATTCATTTTGCGTAAGTGAATGTGACCCATTCGTCTGTGCCAAGAGATTGTGTCTTTTTCTGTGGCTTTGGAAACGAAACATGTTGCTTGTGCAGACGTTGTGATAGCTTGGCTCATATCAAGGACATACAAATCATTTATCCTTGGAGCCGACAAGAGAATCCATTCTTTTGGAATTTTGAAGCCGGGTTTCAGCACATAACATCCATTAGCATCAAAGTGTACTGAGAACTGCTTGTCACAAATTTGAGAAACACTAAGAAGATTGTGATCAAGTTGTTGCACAAAGTTGATCTTGTCAAAGCTAACAACCCCGTTGGAAATCATTCCTTCACCCGTTATATATCCGCCCTTATCTCCAGCAAAAGCAACATAACCTCCTCTAATAGATTTGACGTCGTAGAGAAGCTTCATGTCGCCTGTCATGTGCCTGGATGCCCCACTATCAACAATCCAATGACTACTGATAGTTCCTCCTGGAATACCCTGCACATGAACTCAAACGATTAGTTGGAGATGGGGACCCAAGCCATTGTGGTCTTGGGTCTTCCATTTTCATCAATGACAATAACCTCCACTCTTTGATGATTCGAAAATTGTGATGGTCCCCCTGAATTTGTGGTTATTTTAGGTTTCCATGTCTGTTGAAATTTACCAGTTTGATTGTTTGAAACTTTAACTTCGTGATTGTTTGAAGTTTTTGAAAATTTTGAACTTTCTGGTTTAACTGGAACCGTTTGTTTTTTAACCACTTCATTCTTAAGTGCCTTTTCAACCACCTTGACTTGTTGGCGTTTCTGTTTCTTTTCCCTTTCTCTTACAAGTCGGGGATCTTGTTTTACAGAAACAGATCGCTTTTGGTGATTGTGTTCACGGGGATCATCATCAATTGCTTTCAACTTATGAAGATACGGGCAATTTCGAATGATATGCCCAATTGTACCACATTCAAAACATGATCTTCGTTCAACAAACCCCGAAGTATCATGTGATCGTCTTGCCGATGATGAACTTTGTGATCCCGAGGTACTAGGTTTTGAACAACTTGGTTCATTTCTTTTCATCACAGTTGCTTTCTGGACAAAATCTAAGTTAGATTGATTTGCAAACCTTTCAATTTTGTCCGTTCCCTTCGACTTCACAAAGTTCACATTCTTCTTTTTCTTCTGATTCGGCTTCCTTTGATTTTGAGTCGGTGCCTTACCTTTGGGTTTGGTATGATTTTGCTGTTTTTCCACTGTTGGTAATTTCTTGTTCCCAAATTGTTTTCTAACTTCAGCCTTTGGGATAGGAGGACACTGTGTGACTGTAACATGTGGTCTTGACTTTCCCAAAAACTTACTTGTAGAATTTTCAAAGACTTTACTGATTAAAGATTGATTAACATTTTTAATAGGAAAATCTTTGTCTGAATAGATTTTATCATCACCAACAAGAGTGTACAGCAAATCCACACTCTCCGACTCTTTTGCTGATGTGGACTCGGTTGGAACAGTCTTAGCAGGTTTTGTGGGAGGATCACATAGGATATGATTCTCAAGAGGTATGTCCTCTTCTTTGATTACTGCATCAGACTTTTCCGAATCAGTATCATCAGACTCATCATCAGAAGAATCAGTATCCTCAATCACAACTGGAGGATCCTGATTCTGTTCAGCAGTTACAAAAGTATCTGCTGACACATCTGAATCTGACGATACTTCTTTCTTGTATCCGAGCCCTGCCGCGAATTCCTCAACATCCAAAGGAACAGATGGCTCAAAGTGAGTCCTATACTCCTCATCAGGCAAAGCATCAAAATTGTTTCTCACGGGTGGTGGACATTTCTTGTAACCTATGCATGTGACATCCCGTTTTTCTTTCTGAACATCAATGATGTGATCCAACACATAGCTAGAGCTCAAATAACTGTCTAACTTAAGTCGGATCACCTCACTTTCAGTTTTAACACAAGCCATCTCTTTTTGCATTACCTCAAGACGAGTTATATACAGGTTAATGTCAGTTTGTTTTCTGGAAACCATTTTAGTCAACTCAGTTTTATCTTTCTTTAACGTTTCAATCATTGACTTAAATTCCTTTTCATGGTTTTCATAAAACATGTTGGCTTCAGTGCACTTTGAAAGATCAACGGTTAATTTCTGATTATGAATGAATGTCACGTCATATTTCTCTTGCAAAGCCTCGTGTTTGCTTTGCAATTCACACCACTTATCATTTACTAAGACATGTTTGTCTTGCAATTCAAACAAACTAGCTTGTAAAGCATCGTGTTTGCCTTGCAACTCAGACATGTTTGCTTCCAAATCAGCACATCTAACATGCAATCCATCACAATTATCACAGCTAACAGAAGTGGGTTCATCGACACATACCTGACTTGATGAACTGTCGACATTAGCCATAAAGGCTGAATGGAGAGAAGACGAAGAATAAGCAGCTTGATCCACCAAAATAGATCTTCTTTGAATTCCTGCTTCAGTTTCTTCCAACAGCTCATCAATATTTGCATCGATTGACACATTTGATGTCTCATCCACATGATCATCACCTGAGCTCGAGGCTTCTTCATCCGAACTTCCACTATAACCGGAGCTGTCTTCATCTTCAGAAGATTCACTACCATTGGTGGAAGATTCTCCACCACTGGCGTGTTTAAGATCCTTGACAATTTCAGCAAAACAAGCTGTTCCATCTGGAGCATCGTTGCCCAACTGAATAGACCAGTCACAACCTTCATCTACTTGAACCACAAGTGCCTGGTTGGCATTTGATGGTCCTGCTTGAGTCTGGTTGTTGACAGGCACCAATGTGCGAACATTGTTCCTGTTCTGGTTCTGCTGGTTGCCTTGATTTCTGAAGGGATTCTGGTTTCCATGCTGAGATGGTCTTGTACATTCCCTTTTAAAATGACCCCGTTCACCACAGTTGAAGCATTTAACAGCTTGCTTATCAAACCCATACTTGGTGTCTTTCTTGCCTTCCAAGCTGGTTCTTCTAGTTCTTTCCATGAAATCTTTTGCTCTCCTCACAGCACTGGCGAAAGCCCATTTGATGTCCATCAAATCCATCTCTTCCTTATCAATCTGCTGATAGTCTTCTTGTGTCAGATTAATATTACCAATCTGACCTTCCACTAATCCACAGTATGCGCTCACCAAAGTGTTTAGCAGCTCCATATGTTCTTTTGCTACTTCAACACTGACTTTAGAAAAGCTTGAGGTGTCGAGCCGTACTGTATTTGGATTTGATTGTTGGCCAGCAGATGATGTACTTCCATAACAAGCTTGCTGTTGCTGTTGAGGAGGAAGTGGATTTCCGAATATATCAGTTGTTCTGATAGGTTGTTGGCTTTGCTGTTGTGGCACTGGTTGAGGAACTGGATTAAGCGGATTTCCATATATGTCTGTTGTTGGAGGAGGAGTGCCATACAAGCTGGTGCTAGACACAAATGCTGTTTGAATTGGAGCGTGTGAAGAAGGTTTTGTAGAAGTGCTAGAAACTCCATAATACATTTCAGGATTTTGTGGCATTGGAACTCTTTTAGCCTTGAGAGTTTCTTCCTGATTCTTGTTTTCCAGGAGTTGAGCAAAGTCACCGAAGTTTGTTGTATCCAAAGTGCCATTGTACTTCAGGATTTCTAAGAAATTATTCCATTGAGGTGGCAGTGCATCTGCAAACTTCTTCACTATCTCTGCTGAAGTTGTTACAACCCCAATATTTCCCAATTCAGTCAGCAAATGAGTATATCGACTAGTCAAATCTCCTAAAGATTCATTCTGCATACAAGTAAAACCATCAAACTCTTTCTTTAGCAGGTCTTTTCTTAATTGACGTGTCGCTTCATTTCCTACGCCCCTTGTTTTCAATGCGTCCCACAACCTCTTCGTTGTCTTGTGACTGACAAATTGATGATAAATATCTTTGCTTAATGCCTGAGAAAGAATGGCATATGCCTTCTTTTCCAAATCATAGACCTTCTTCTGATCTTCTGTAAGATCAGCAAACGTAGCAGCAGATGAAGCAGCAACCTCTATCGTTTGATCAAAATCTGTGATGAAGCGCAACCACAGTTCTGTATTTTGACCAAGGACATATGTATGAAATCTGTCAAACCATCCCGGATATTCACTTAAATGCATCAACTTTGGAGGTCTATTCAAACTTCCTGTTTCACTTTCGCTTAGCAAAATACTTTGAACACTTGGAGCTTGATTTGATACGAAAGCCCATTGACCGGTAGATGTAGCATTAGTTTGCGAACCCGAATCCGGAGCTGGAGTACCAAAATACATCTCGGCATTTACCGGAACACCCCACATCGAATTCATTTTTGATCAAGAAAAATAATACCAGCCGAAGGATACCTGTCGAAGGACTTGAAAAACACAAACTGTTAAACACAAACAGACTAATGATCGAAAGATCAACACCTGTTCGAAGGATCAACAGTGTTCGAAAGATCACTGTTGAGTCTCGAACAATGTTTTTCGAAAGATTCTCCAACCGAAGGATCCTTATCTTTCGAAAAAGTCCTGTACACCGAAAGATGATTTTGAAAGATGACTTCGAAAGACTCCCCAATCGAAGGATCCTAGTCTTTCGAAAATGAGCAGAAGACCGAAAGATATATGTTTCGAAAATATTCCTTGGACCGAAAGATAATGATCTATCGATCCTCCACTGATCGAAAGATGGTCTTTCGAGTTCGAAGGATATCTTTCGAACGGTTCTGACACAGTTGACAAAGGAGGACAGGTTGGTGAAAAAGGTGATGGGTTGGTAGAAACTTTCTGCGGAAGATATGGTCAGACCATGCTTTCTGCCAAAACCATGATTTGAAACATAAAATATAATTAACTTATCCAGAACAGCCGGTCACCGGAGAAGCCGGAATTATGGCCGGAAAATACCAAACAACTTAAAAACAAGTTTTCAAGTTACCCAAACCGTCTTTTAACACACCCGGTAAGTTTAGACACGTTTTAACGTCAAGAAAATCGATAAAAACAGTTACAAACGGATGCTAAAACAGTGAGCTTTATCCAAACACTCCAAAGACTTGTAAAAACCCGGTTTTTAACAAGGAAAAGAGCCACGGCTCTGATACCACTTGTAGGTCCCTCGGAGGTTGAGGTTTAACCTATTCCTTGTTATGTCTAACACACTAGCGAGTGCGGAATCCAAGCTAGCATGCAAACCGGGATAGAACAAGCACAATGATAAACACAACACGCAATATTCAACGATTAACACCACTTGTATTAAACGCATGAAAGGTTCGGTTACAAGCACAAGGTTTACAGATGTATTCTATAAACTCTCTCTATCTTTCGTGTGTGTGTGTTCTCTAAACAGAGTGCTCTCACTTTGTCTGAAATGTCTAACTCTCGAACTCTTAAATCTGATCTGAATGAATACAACACACGGGTATTTATACCCAAACACAGCAGGTCTGGTCGAAGGACCATCTGTCGACCTGGAACCTGTCGAAGGATGACATATACCACGAAGGATGATATCCTTCGTGGTCTATCTTTCGATGGTTATCTTTCGAGTTCATCGAAGGATATAAAATATCCTTCGATGCCACATCCTTCGACCCAACATCTTTCAACCATTGTGTTAACTGTTTGGTCAAGTCAAACCGGAGGATGGTTGACTTGGTCAAACTTACATCAAAGACATCGTTTTGTATCAAGACGAAATACAGACAAAGTACAGACACAAGTGCACCAACAGAAATGTCAAGCATGACAAGGGCGACAATCCAATTTGTGTAAAATTGTCAAAATGATACCACCAGTTATTTACACTCTTTCAACCTACTCGTTTATAAAAAAATTACATAATAACTCAAGATGACGAGTTAAAATAAAATAATAAGAGAATAAATACTTGAGGTATATCTAAAAATTCGACTACTTGAGGTATATCTAAAAAATTTCGTATAGTGAATTAATATCCAAATCTAAATCCCAAATTTCGGATATCCAAATTTGAATTTTATAAATTTTGGATTCGGGTATCCACTATAATTATATACTATTAATTAAAAATGTGTAATTATTTAATTAAAAGTTATTTCGGGTATTTGAAACGTCCAATTTTTTTCTAAAATATTCAAAAATCAAAAATTTATAATTAATAATTAATAATTTTTATTTAATAATGTTTATATAAATATTTAGGATAATTCGGATATCCGAAGAATCCAAAGCTTTTATAAAACCCTATTCGAATCCGAAAATTGCGTTCAAACTTTCGAAGAACTTTAGTTATCTACTTTTTAATCAAAGGCTATAATTTTTTTGGTTCTTAATTAATTAAGAACTATAATTTTTATTAACATGTCTACTACCTAATAAATGAATACAAAGTTGAACACATGTCACCATCATATTTTTTCCCTGCCTAAATAAACAAATATTTTATAAAGTGGGAAGGAGTATCTTAATCCTATTTTAATATTATTAAATTCCTTTTTTAGCCATATGTGACATGATAAATAAACCATTAATTATAAAAATATTATATTCGCCATATGTAAACCGTTAAATTAGATCATAACTATAATAACAAATTATTAGTGAAATCCGCATAACAATTATTAATAAGAATACAAAATCTAAATTATGACATACCAATAGAATTATTTTCATTTACTTTAAATAAAAGTTATATTTGAAAAATACTTAATAATAAAAATAATATTATCTATATACATTAGTATATAGTACGTAATTTCAGTTATATAAGGAATATTGACGTGTGTCGGTGTGAGTATATTTTTAAGTATATTTTTAGTTTTTTTACTCGCCGATTTCAAGTTTTAAATTTATAAAACACGATATTCTACTATCACTCTACACACGGTTAGGGCAAGTGCACATCGCGGACGTAGTATAGTGATGTCAAGATATCGAGGTCGTCCAAGGACACAGGAGCTTTTAATACCGGTTTATCATCAACGTCTAATCGAATCAAACTTTGAGAAAAGATTTTTAGAACTATAAAAAGATAAAAAACAGAAAATAAAATAAAATAAAAACATATAGACAAGAAAGAATCACTTGGATCCGATTTTCTTTCATGTACCCTTTCGACGATTTCCGCACTTTGGGCATTTCAAGTGATTATTTTAGTTATAGTAGTAGGCATCTCTTGTGAAGGAGACGTTACCCTCAACCTAGTAGTTTGAGTCAGCAAGGATACAATCCCTCTAGGCCGGATTATTGAAAGATAATTAAGTAAGTTATTAGACCGCCCGTAGTGGGCGTTTATTTTTCGAAAATATTGCCCAAATACGCCCCAAATCGCCCCTCCACCACCCCCTCGGCGTGATTGGGCGTTTTTCGCGAAAAAAAGGTTGTTGGCGTTGTTTGAAACACACCAAAATGGTGCCTAGGGGATCGAGTTTACCGCGGTAACATTATTTAATGTTTTTTTTTAATTCCCATTTAATAGTATAAAAACCCCACTTTACATCCACATTTTTATAAAAAACTCACTCACAATCAAAGTTTCTCTCTACTTCTTTTACATTTTATAAAAGTATGAATCAATTCCGACCCCCATTTGGTGTTCCCTCAAGACCCGGGAACCCAAACACCACCCAACCGCAACAAAGCTTTAGCCTTCAAGACATGGACCCGAACATGTTATCGTACGCGGCTTACTTGAGTGGCTATACTCCTTTCATGCCACCCACTTTCGGCTTTGGCCAACCCGGCGACTCGCAACCATCACAACAACAACCCGAACCCGATGTGGATATCATGCCGGAGACGCAACCCGAACTGAAGCGAGAGACATCGAAACGCGGCAAAAGGTCGCATAAAAAAGGAACCGAACGAACCTCGTCGTAAGCATACTTACGTTATTTGGACGAAGGACGAGGAATACACGTTGGTTCGATCGTGGGTCGATGTTTCGGATGACCCCGATGTTGGTAAGTTTTTTTTTTTTTTTACTTTTTTTTCCTACACGTCGATTTTATTCTATTTCTAACGTATAACTTTTTTTTTCTATTTGTAGCAAACTTTCAAACCGGTCCTGAATTTTGGAATAGGATTCGTGCACTTTTTTATAGCACGTGGGGTAAGGGTGAACATCGTGACAAGGATTCCATCTCTAGCAAATGGACCGACATCAACAACAAGTGTCACGCCTTCCAAGAAGTTTATCAACGTAACTACGATAATCGGCCGAGCAGAGAAGGTGACGTCGGGGTTTTAACGACGGCTATGGAAGAGTACGAGAAGACGAAAGACATTTTCCCGTACTATAAATGTTGGGACCTACTAAGAAAAAGTCCAAAGTGGGCTGGCGTACCGACCATGACGTCGAGTAGTAGACGTAGAGCTAAACGATCGAAAACGTCATCCTCCGTTGACCCTAAAACACCAACTTACGATGCCCGCAACGTCGATCTAAATGTTGTTGTGGACGTTGACGAGTAAGTTGAAGAGTTGGCCCGACCGCCCGGTAAAAGAAAAGATAAGCGAACCGGGAAAAAACCGGTGGAGTCGTCTTCCGATCTCGAGTTGAAGAAAGATTTCGAGGAGATGAACCGTCGTCTCCAAGACATTCGAGATCTCGGCCACCAACGTTTGGAGACAATGAAAGAACGAGTCGCCGAAAACAAAAAGTTTAACGAGATGCAAGCGGCGAGACAAACGGAAAAGGACATTGAGTTTTTGTCCAAACCGATCGACCACCTCCAAGGCGACGCGCTGATCGTTGCGCAAATGCATCGCCAAAAACTTCAGGAAAAATACGAACTTTAGATCATCATCTTTTTTTTTAATTTATCTTTTTTTTATTTCCGTTTTTTTTATTCGGTTTTTTTTTATTTCTAGTATTGTAATTTTTTTAAAATTAATGAAGTATTTTAAGTTTTAAATTTAAAAAAATAAATAATTGTGTAATGATTGGATGGGCGTTATTGGGCATTATTCCCACTACGCCACTTTTGCAATAACGCCCAATAATACCCCCATGCTGACTGGACTGTCACATGGCAGAAAACGCCCCAGGGTGGGGGCATTAATCATCTAACGACTACGCATGGTCTTAATGCAAAATGTGGTGGGCCCCCTTCCAGGCAGCGGTTACCCTCAACCCGTTGGTCTGAGTTAGCAGGGATACAGTTCTCGCGGGGTTGGTTTAAAGTTTTAATAGTAGTTTATAGATAAGTGATTCAAGTGGTTTCTTACTCTCAGTCGAGCCAGTCATTCCTGGCCAATCCATGGATTAGTACTAAGCTTGAACCAGGTTCTTGCGGGATCTATACACTGAACGAGACATAGAATTACCCAACCACCCTTCTAACCCCCTTCCAAGTAGTTAACGTGCTTTATATAGACCGTAAAGACACGAATATGTGAATCAACGACATATGAAGAATGGTTAAATAAATTCGTCTTCAATATAAAAAACTAGTTATTAAAGTCATAAATACATACCCAATTAAAAAGTTGCCAAAGATTGGAAATCATAAAAGAAATACAAAAGATTTGTCTTCACCAAGTGATGTAAGAGTTTAGCCAAGCATAGCCTTTGTTTGACAAAGACTCTTACTATCAATCTTGGATCCTGAGACTACTACACACACTCTAGATGATGGAAAATGGAAAATGGATGATGGTGTTGTAGTGGTGGTGGAGTGGTGGCAAGTGAGAGAGAAGTGGGTTGCCAAGGGATGGGTTGGAATTAAACGAAGCACCCCTATATATAGCTGAAAACAGAACGTCCACCACGGCCCGTGCTCGCCTGGTACGCCCCGTGGCCACCAGTCTCTCTCTTTTATATTAACTGCAGTGTCAGACCTCCTACTAATACGGCCCCGTGTGTCAATGGCACGGCCCGTGGCCGATGTACTTGTTGTACTTCTTCAGATTCTAGAAATCCTAGAGTTGACCATGCCCCGTGTTGCTTTAGCACGGCCCCGTGTTGAGTCTTGAATTTGTCTTTTGTTGTTGTCTTTTTCTACTGCAGCGAATTCCCACTAGGCACGGCCCGTGCTAGGTGAGCTCCTTTAACCCTGTTAATTAAAAAGGAACAAAGAAACGGATTTTTTTCAACATTAATACTAAAAAGGGTTGATTTTACACCGTATTTGATATAATTTATATGTTGTATTTTAAGCACATCAAATATATATATATATATATATATATATATATAGGGTGGAGTTCGGCTACAAAGTCCATTTTTCCTACAAAGTGTACTAAGTCATAAAACACCACAATTCCAGCCATAAAACACACTTACAACCCACAAATAACAGAGTGAAGTTCACTAAAACACAATATCCAAACCTTCGCAGTCCATAAAAACTTCAAATACACCATCGTAAAACTATGAATATAAAACACAACATGATAATCAACATAAAACACACTAATATTAGTCATTCGATAATCAAAGCCTTATTATCCGAAACACAACACAAAAACAACAAATATGGCATTTTAGTAATATTCACTTTGTTATTTGTAGGTTTTAAGTGTGTTTTATGGTTGACATTACGGTGTTTTATGACTTTGTACACTTTGTAGGAAAAATAGACTTTGTAGCTAACTCCCACCCTATATATATATATATATAAAGTGTAACGTACAATAGGGCTTATCGTACGATACGTACGCGATCATCCCAGCCGTACGATCTGGTGCGAATTCAATCTTCGTATGTTATAAAAAGGCAAATGAAATCGCATTGCTTGAAAATGCAATGAAATCGCATGTTTTGAAATCCCATGCAAATGAAATCGCATGTGAAAAAATGGCTAGCATGGGGTAATGTGAAAAATGGCATGGGGTGTGTAGATGGACAAAATCGCATGTGGAAGATTGAATATCGCACGTGAAAAATGGCTAGCATGGGGTAATGTGAAAAATGGCATGGGGTGTGTAGATGTACAAAATCGCATGTGGAAGATTGAATATCGCATGTGAAAAAATGGCTAGCATGGGGTAATGTGAAAAATGGCATGGGGTGTGTAGATGGACAAAATCGCATGTGGAAGATTGAATTCGCACTAGATCATACGGCTGTGATGATCGCATATGTATCATACGATAAGCCCTATTGTACGTTAACTGATATATATATATATATATATATATATATATATATATATATAGGGTAAGGTTATTGTAAAAAAGGTAAGAAGTGTGAGAAATATTGTGGAGATGACATGTGTCCTCAATCTAAATTATTCAAAAGGGTAAACAAGTAATTTTATCATTCATTCAATTAATTCAAAACCTTCCATAACCGCCACCTTATTTATAGGAACATGATTTTTTTAAAAGATTTCTATAAAAACACTACGAATAACACTGCAACCACCATTCAGCACGTATATAACGACATATGCCACTCCCAAGACTCGAACCCGGTACCTTTGGGAAGAGGTGGGAGTCGGTGGCCAACTGGGCTACCCCAGTTGGTTCCATTAAATAATTATATAACACCATTCAATAAGTATATAACTATACCAACCCTCCAAAATATTCTGACACCACTAATATATTTTAAAATGTCCCCATATGTCCTAAATTATACCTCGTAAGTGAAAACGGACCCCGAATACCTTTAATTTTATTAAATTTAATTAAAAACAAATTTCAAATGGCTGTCGCGGGGGGCATAGCCTTTGGCTACTTCCTACGTGGGTCGCGACCTAGTGCCACCAGGCGAAACCCTAGCCCGCCACGTGGCAGGCCACCCGAAGAAGCTAGTTTGTTGAATCGACGAAGCTAAGCCCTACACACCTACTACGCCGGCCGCGAAGGACCCCTGTGTAGTCTACTCGGGCTGCGAGGGAAGCCGAAAGGTCACCTATAAATAGAGGCCTTCAGTCTTCAGTCGAACTCGCTCATTCCCTTCTTTCTCTCTCGAATTTCTATAGAGTTAAAGTGCTTTTCGGGCATAATACCCCCTAAATAACAAAGTTCTGCACCGTTGTAAGTATTATAACCCCGGTTACGTATTAGATACGCTGCCCGATTGATCCAGGGTTCCGTAACGGCTGTCGTGGTTCTGCCCGACGTAGTCGTTGGAATGCCGTCTCGGGGAGGGTATTGCTAATGTAAATATTGAGTTATTATACTAACACGTGCGCATTTGTTTAAATTATAGATAATCACCAGGAAACCCTCAAAGAAAACCCAAAGACAGCAATGTGAGTAATCTCCTTTTTGTAAACTGTTTTTACAAAACCTTAAATATTTTACAATGTGATTAAGCAGTGATTGAGTCTTTGTAATTCTTCAATGTAACACCTCAAAAATTCATGTCCAGTAAAATAAAGACACGTGTCATACTATGCAAACGTGTTAAAAATACGGATCCAGATAAAGATATACGGTAGGATTTAAAACGTCGACATGTTAAATTTATACCTCTGAGCGACCTATTAATAAATCCCTAACCAGGATATATTTTATCCACATCTGAATTTTTGTTATAAATCTGGAATCCTAAATAATAAATGGGTTATAAACTCTAGACATGGATCCTATGCAAGTTCTTAAGAATTTCCGTCAAATTAAACTCCCCACAATGTGCCAAAGTGTGTAAGTGCATGCCTAGACATGCAATGGCTGAAAATATGGTCCCCATACTGATTAAAGTGTTTGAGAATCGGAGATTTAAGTATTGCATGGTCAAAGCCTGAATAAAAACAAAAATTTGTCTTCTGGCGACAGCTTACGGACCTCAACGTCGGGAACGTTGCGGTGCGCAAGGCTTCTTACGGACCTCAACTCCCAGAACGTTGAGGTGCGTAAGGTTCCTGAACTAAAACCAAGTTTTGTCCTCTGGTGACTGCTTACGGACCTCAACATCCAGAGCGCTGCGGTGCGCAAGACTGCTTACACACCTCAACACCCAGAATGTTGCGGTGCGTAAGGCTTACAGCTGGGCGAATTTAAGGACAGATGGCTTTTAAAACGGTTACACCGCCTTATATGGGTGGTTTTCGAATTCAGGGGCTCCTATATCTGGTTTTTAGCATTATAGGACACCTGGGGTCATCTTGTAACCTTCCTAGACTATGTTGGCATGATCCTAAGCTCATGGGGTTCACTATATAAGAAGACGGAAGTTGCAACATTTGGGCATTTGCACTTGCAACATTCACAACTGATTTTCTGGAGCTCTCTGATCAGCAAGCCATCTTCCTAGTGGTCCCTAATTATAATTAGGACATTTGTAAGTAGCCTTAACCCTTTCTAATCTAGTTTAGCTTAGTTAATTAACTAAAAGTCAAACCATCGTAACTAAGGTTTGACTTCGTGATTAATTAAAATGTGCTTAGTCTAATCATGAATTAAAAGTACATTTAAGTAGGTAATTATGTGGGTAATAAACCCTTAAGAGGGTACTTCCAGATTCCCACTCTAACTATGTTAATTGTCGAGTCAAAGCTTACTTTAAAAAGTCAACAGAATGTTAAATTTCAAATTAAAGCATAATTAGCAATGTAGGATACTTGCAACCTGTTTGATCATTATTATAACTTAGTAGTTAATGTAAGAACATGTCCCAACATGTTCAACTCGACAATTTTCAGTTTAGGCTCGGTTTGGAACCGAAAGTCGCATAGTTTGACTTCTGCTTTGACTTTCAGTTCTGACCCGTTTAAGCATTGTTTAGAAATGCCTTAGAACCTTAATTGGACTAGGTTTCATATTAATGTAACCCCCTGAGGTCACATAACTTGTGTAACGCCCCAAAATCTGAATGTTAATGTTTGTTGTATGTTATAATGTGACACGTCAGGAAACAAATAACTAGGTTATTTAACCTAGTTAAGGGTATGGTCGAAAGTCTTAAATGACTAAGGTAGTGTCAGTTATGTTTTAAAAGTAAACCTGAGGGGCTAAAATGGAACAAATGAAAGTTAAGTTATAAGATAACTAAACACACACATAGACACACACATCGTGTGTGTTCGAGAAAGATCAGGACGCTCCCATGGAGCCTCAAACCCTAAATCGCCTTTAAGCTCAAATTGGAAGGCAAGATGAAGTTGAAATCCATAACCGAGCATGGATTAATGATCACCAACACGAGGGGATCATAAGGTATGTCTTAAATCTAAGATTGGTGATCATGGGTGAAGTGGGTTATGTTCTAATCCGTAAGTTAATATGAAATTGATCATGTATAAGGGTTAGAATCCTCGTGTAGAACATGGGTTATGAACGGTTTGCGTTAATTTGGTGTTTAGAGGTGACACCCGTTAGTTAGGGTGAAGATTATGACTAGTAATCACCTCCTATGTTCAAGTCTTGTTGAATGATTGATGTATTATGTGGGTATGATGAATTATTGTTAGATGAAAGTATAGGAATATGATGATGTTATGTTTAATGTTCATTTGGAATGATACATGATGATTAGTAGTTGGTTTTGATGGGTTATGTATGAGTTTAGAAGAATTGTGCATGAAATAGTTGTACGTATTGCTTAAAAGGTAGTACTCACATCAAGTGTATGATGAAATGTATATAGTGTCGTCCGTATAGTCGATTATGATGATTACGGGTATATGATGATAAGTCGATAGTTAAGTATGGTTAATAGTTGACTTTTGAAAGTCAACTAAGCATAAGAAACATGACTTGACTCGTTGTCGTGGATGTAGGTTGATGGGAAGTCGTATGGTACATGTTATAGCAATCCGTGTTAAATGTAATGACGTGATGAGTTACATGAGTTTAACGTATACGGATATGACTATATGAAGTTGATTATGTATTTTAATGCTTGTTAGAAATGACTAAGGAAAGTTAAGGATGAATTATGCGAGTGATATGATTGTTACGTGTACAAAGGTGTATACTAATAAGAGCGTGATTTCGATGAAATGAAAGTATAGGAATCACGACGAGACGGACTCAAGCATAAGGTATTAACGGGTCAAGAAGAGGCAAGGAATCGGATACGAGCACGGATGCATAAGGTAAGTGATTTCCGTAATCACTTCTTAGTACGCGTAAGTAATAAAGTATTGTAATGAATTAAACATGATGTTTGAGGTCAAATATGTGTTAAAGTCTTTCGTCGTAAAGGATGGGTTTAAAGTTGACCAAAATGCCCTTGATGGGTATTTTGGGGTAGACGATCTTAAAAGTAGTTTAGAAGTAAGTTATTCGATTAGTGTAACGTTTTGGACAAGTATGGTAGTAGGGATGATGGTTTGGTTAGTCATAGACCAAATTAATGCGTGAATACCCTTAACGGGTCGCAATGAGCATATGAATGATAATGTACTAAAAGGATGCAAGATATCCAAGAGTTCAGTAATTTATGATAGACGTCATGGATATCATTATGTGTATAAGAGGATATGGTAAAACGAACAAGTTACGTTGACGAATGCATGAACGGGTCAAGGTTGGGAAAAAGGGTAATAAGCCGAAGAGATAAAAGTCTGAGATTTTGTTAATCCGGATGTCGGTTCTTAACTCCAAAAGATGGAGAATTAAATTACGGACGCGTAGGAAAAAGAATCGGGTAAAACGGACCAATAACGAAGAAGTTATGACCGTTTCCGTGAAACGCGGAAGTGCTGAAATCTGCAGCACTGCAGCAACAAACATTCTGTTTGTTTGATGGCGTCGCGCTACGCGACGGCCCGTCGCGCTACGCGACGGGGTGGCTGTTTGTCGAAAGTTGCTTGTTAGCTCCGTTTTGTATCGGGAACTCGTTTAAACGCGTTTTAAGTCGCGTATAACTAGTTTAACTCATGTTTTATGACCATTAGGGTAAGCGTATATGTGAATGTATAAAGGTGGGATGACATGATCGTGCGTGACGATATAGGTATGTTGGTTCCCCTTGGGATCCCATAGCCCAGGTAAGAATCCCACCTTAGGTTCCATTTAGGAACCTTAAAGCGGGATCCCATAGCCCAGGTAAGAATCCCACCTTAGGTTCCATTTAGGAACCTTAAAGCGGGATCCCATAGCCCAGGTAAGAATCCCACCTTAGGTTCCATTTAGGAACCTTAAAGCGGGATCCCATAGCCCAGGTAAGAATCCCACCTTAGGTTCCATTTATGAACCTTAAAGTGGGATCCCGTACTCCAGGTAAGAATTATTAATTTAATTCTCATTGGCAATCGCCCCTATGTGGATAAGCAAGCATGTATGTATGTATGAGTATATACGAAGATGTATATGAATAGGTAAGTATGAGTGGGGTATGCTCAAGCAGGTGGTTATAAAGATATATGTAAGAATGTAGGCATGTACGTATGTATGTTTTATAAACCTAAGTGTATATATGTATGGGTGTATGTAGGAAGTATGTATGCGTACGAAAGTGAGTATGTACGAATGTATGCACGTATGTAGTTTTATGTGAAGGCATGTAATAAGGAGTATGTATGTATGTACGTATGTATGCATGTGTGAATGTTTATAGGTGGGATAATATGATCGTACGTGACAATGTAGGTATGTATATATGTGGATACATATAGAATGATTGGTATGTAATTGTATGTAAGTTTGTATGTAGGTTGACATGTATGTGTGTACGTATGTATGTATGGAGATAGTGTGTATGAAGTTTAGGTATGTATGTAAGTCGGTTGGTACGATCAAGTGTTTACGTTGTTTATTCGTGTACATGGAGTTATAAGTGAAATGCAGGAATGGCAAAGAAGTATCACCACGGATGGTATGACAGGATGGAAAAGCTGGAATGTAAAGAGTAGATGAAGCGAGAAGTAAACGTGAACAAACCTTGTATGTTTATAACGCGTACTAATGTATGAATTTTATGTGGTGAGCGCAGGTAGTACCAGCCATGAGGATATCCAAGGATTGGAGATCGAAGATCGAGTCACGAGACGGATTGTACGGGAATGGCTAAATATGAAATTTTAGTGCCGATAAGTTATGTTCTTATCTTATAAAATGAATGTTTAGAATGTCAAGATGTATGTCATGAAAGAAATTTTCAGACTCAAAATTCCGCTGCGTCGTTTTAAGGTTAAACGTGTTAGGGTGTTACAACTTGGTTCATTACTTATCCGATTCATATGCATGTTTCCGATTAATGCTTAAATGTTGACTATTATGCCCTTTTGACTATAAAACGTGATTTTTGAAAAAGTAAAAGAGTAGAAACCTTAGTTACTGATTTATAAACTTGCACCTAAAATTTGACATCAGTTTGAGGTCTAGATTAGGAGTTATGCTCATTAGCGTAATTTGAAAGCTTTATGTTAATTAAATGGCGTAATTAGCGTATAGCCTATTTAAACCCACTTTTTGATATCAAACTTTTTACCCCCTAATGTAATATAATATTTTGGGATTTTTAAAGATTTTTATTTAATTTTTGGCTGATCATAACATAGGTCTCTAAGTTTGATTCGGTTAATGCCGGTTTTGCCCTTTTAAGCCATAAAATGAGTTTTACAAAACCTTTTGACCCCAAACCTTTTTCCTACTGATTTTATTTGATAAATAAAATATTTTGAGCTTTCTGGAATTATAAAAATATCAGCTTTCCTTTGAAAACCCGGAAATGGTTCCAAATCGCCTTTTTAAGCGTTTTTAACGCATAGTATGTGCTAAAACCATATTAAACATATAAGGTTGATACCTACTGATATTAGAGTATATTTTTGTATAATAACAGTAAGTACAAGTTTTTAAACTCAGGTTTCCAGTTTTGATCTTTTAAGCCTAAGTGAAATTACCAAAATACCCCTAAGGTGCATAGTTTGGTTTTAAATGATAAATTTCACATATAGGTCATACCCTACTGTTATAACTTATTAAATTAAGTATATTTACTGTATAAATCAGACCTGTAACTCAGATTACTAATTAAACTCTTTTATAATCTTTTAAATGACCAAAATGCCCTTATGAGGCATAATTTGTGTTTAAATCCGTTTTTGGCATAATAGAAGATATCTTACTGATATTATAACATGTTTAAGGCATATTAACTCAGGGAACTTGCATATGACTCTTATGGTTACCCGTGACGCCCTTTTCGCGTTCGGTTCGGTTTATGTAACTAGTTTGCATAAATTGACCGAAACGGGTCAAACCTTAACATCTTTGTCTCAAAATCCAGAATGTATTTAGTTTACCCATATTATACAAGTATTCAAACTTGTCGGTTCTAAATCACATTATATCCGGTCTTCGCTTAATCGTGCGTTTGAACCGTATCGTCCTTAAAAGCTAACCGGTCTAAGCTTAGGCTTAAATAAAGACCCGTTAGAAATCTAATAGGTTATTATAAACCTTTGTTCCAGAATAGAAGAACCAGTAAAAGCTACCTTCACTCGCTAATTGTGATTTATACTTACACAGGTAAATACTTTTAACTTATTTTCCCTATACGGGCTTGGGGTACGGTATATAAAATGCCGCTTGGTCCGGCATTGAATCTTTAATCGAATAGTGGTTAAATCCTTGATATGCTACGTTTTGAAATGTTTTGTTTGCTTAAAGCCTTTTGGGGTTAATGACCATGTCCCGGATATCCTTGGCATCATCTTACGAGATGGCCACGACCAAAGCACGGAGTGTAGGCGTACACTCGTCAGTGCCGAACCAAATAATGTGGTGTGTCTATTAATCTTTAACCCGGTCTACGGATCGGGCTACTGAACGCATAAGTAACATGTAATTCGTTTACAAGTATTATATTCATATAATTATCCCAAGTTATAAAATGTTTTGTGCCACGTGCATTCAAATCAATTTTCAACCTTTTTAAAATGAGTCAGTTAAAATGTATTTACCAGTGTAAACTGATGTATTTTCCAAAAGGTTAAGTGCAGGTACTACTCGTACTAGGCTGGCTGTCTTCTAGCGTCCGCAATAAGTCTCGCAAGCTTGGATGTCAATAAAACTGTTGAACAATATCTTCTTTTATTTTGATCCGCCTGTGGATCCGTTTCAACTATTCGTGATATTTGATATTACATTTTATTAAAGTTGAAATGAATCTATCTTTGCTTCCGCTGTGCATTTATATATTATGTTGTTTGTCTATGATGATATCAACTACGTCACGATACTCCCCACCGGGCCCACCGATGACACGTGGAAAATAGGGGTGTGACAGGTTGGTATCAGAGCCAACTCTCAGTGAATTAAACACTAGCCTTTTGTGTTTAATCTCAGTTACACAATTGCACATTCCTCGATTCTCGAGTCTAGACAAAGAACTTAGGAATTATCCAAATTTTTGGTGTTATTTCTAACTTTGTTTTATATATATTTTCTTGTTGTATCACTTGTTTGTTTTTGACAGGTTGACAAAATGCCACCACGTATGAGAGGAAGAGGAAGAGGAAAAGGGCCACTCGTCGCCCCAAATGACCATGAAGCCGGACCTTCGCACCGGCGAACACCTTCAGATCCCTATAACACAGACCCTCAAGATATCTGGAGGGCTTTGACTGAACCAGCTAGGCGCTCACTTTCACTGAGTACCTCCCCTTCCATCCCACACTCTTTCGGGCCTCATTCTGGAAATGAGCCCCACAACTCCCACCAGTCCTTCATACCTCTTCAAGGAAACGACTCACCCTTAGACCTCCTGTCGCCTGTCTTCCAAGGCCATTTCAACCCTGCCGACTACCTTGGAGCACAAGTGGGTTTTAACCCACTTGGACCCGAAGATCACTTTTCTGGTGGCAACCCGATGGATATAGACGAGGACACCAATCCTTCAATGCCACCATCCGGAACTCCTAACCATCCCATTGAAATTTCAGATGGGTCACCTTTTATGGGATCACCGTATAATGGTCCCGACAGCTTCGAGGAGAAGTTCCGGCAGTATGACTGGGTGTTTACCCCCAGTTACCACAGCTCTCCCCTGCACCAGCCACACCACAGCTCTCCCTTACACCAGCCGCAGCATAACTCTCCCCTGCACCACCAGCAGCAGCCACAGCAGCAGCAGAATCCATCCGAGGATTCCCGACTTGTAGCGGTCACTCCGCCGCCACCACCACCTCAGCTTCAGCCTCCCTCGCCCCTGAGGTGAAGGAGAACGACCATGCGAATATCCGCACGAGGGGGAGTGCGTATCAGCACCCCTCCACTTTCAAGTGGCAGCCGATACTCGCCTGTCCACGAAGAACCAGAGATGGGAGAATCCTCACACCCCGTCTCTGAAGTAGTCTCTGCGCCTGTCGCGCCACAACCACCTCTGGGTTTTGGAGACCCAATTCCTACTTACACTGGTGCGGCGGCGTACAATCCCTTCAAGTAGCTGATCCACACAAATTACAACTTTGCAGAGGATCCCTACTGGATAGCAGCAAACTCCAACACTCTCCATCCGGAAGGTCCCTACGGAGGTCCCTGGGCTACGGGACACTCGACCTATGGATACCCACCATATGGGTATCACAACCGCCTCCTCGACCTCCGCAATTTCAGCAACCCCCTCAGGCGCCAGTGATGTCACCGCCACAATTTCAAGAAATCCTTCAAGGGATAAATGAAGTGCGACAAGAGGTGCGGCATGAATTACGGGAAGAACGTAGGCATAACCGGGGGATGTTCAAAAAGATGGTGGATTTGATCAAGGGAAAAAGCAAGAAGGATCACTAAATCCTTTGTTTGTTTGTTATTTTAGTTTTGTAATCATGTCCCTATGAGGACATTTATTTCTGTACTCTGCCCCTGCGTGGGCATGTTTTTCTTTTGACCCCTGCGTGGGTTTGTTTGTTAATTTGGCCCCTGCGTGGGTGTGTTGTTTATGTAAAAGTCCCGTTTAGGGCAAACTTGTACTAGTTTAAATTTTAATTGGAATGGTTAATTCAAGTTTTTCATTTTAAATTATGTGCATAAATATAATATATATGAATAAATGAAAAATAAAATTCATTATTTTGATTTACCATTTTGATAAAATAATAAGAATCTTGAAAGGTAAAACCTAGCTTTTATGTTATCATAAATTTAGCCAATATGGTAAAACCTGTTTTAAAAAGATTCAAATCTCTATTAACATTTGCAAACATGTTAACATTCTTGGCTAATGTGATCCGCAAAATCACACATGTCACCCTCTTGTAATTATTCAAATTCCTTATTATTATTTAAGCATCTATTTGTGATGTATTGCCTACGGGCTATAACCAATGTCATATAAGACAAAAGACAGTCGTAGATTATAAAACTCCCTGTCTAGAAAGGTAATGAACCTTTATTTAAACCTTAATAACTAGATCTTATGATATCTAATTCTATTTTAGAATTGTCCTCCGTGACTAGGCCTATTGTGCCAATATTTTATTTCATTTTGGGATGGTGTTACTAATAAAAAGTCCTAAATGAAATTTACTTGACAAATTAACTAGTATGGCTCTTTAATTACCATGGTTAATTATCAAGATGACAGACATATTATATTCCTTAAATGAATCATTGTCATCATCTTATGTAGTAGTTCAACTACATGGCCGAGTCTAACGAGGTCAACAGTCAACCCAAGGAAAATCATGACACCACCAGAATCAATATAACTGGTGCAGAACTCCAAACGTTGATTGATAACGCCGTTACTAGAGCCATAGAGAGGCAATATAGTGAATCGGGTAGTTCTCGAAGCAGGACCCGATCAGGACCCCATTCCAAGCCAAAAACACATTCTGAGGCTCATAGTAAGCCACCCTCTAAGATAGAGAGGCCAAAGAAGGATGATGAGGATCATCACTCCTCGAACCAACACAGTGTCCCGTCAAGGAAGGTCGAGCATAAACAGGAACCGCGTAGTAAGTCCTGTACATACAAATACTTCGTCTCATGTAAACCCAGAGACTTTACTGGGGAAAAGGAGCGGTCGACTGCATGACCTGGTTGGACGAGATGGATACGGTAGTGGACTAGCATGGTGGAAGTCTCTCATTCAAGCTGCTGGAAAGATTCCACTCTACAACTTGTCATGGGATCAGTTCGTTGCTCTTATTAAAGAGAATTATTGCCCGCAGCACGAAGTCGAGAGAATCGAATCAGACTTCTTATCATTGGTGATGAAGAATTTAGATTGTCAGGCCTACCTCACCACTTTCAATACCTTATCTAGGCTGGTTCCATACTTGGTAACCCCAGAACCAAAAAGGATTGCTCGCTTCATCGGGGGTTTAGCCCCAGAAATTAAAGCTAGTGTTAAGGCATCAAGGCCTGCTACCTTTAGATCAGCAGCCGATCTATCTCTATCTCTTACCTTGGATGTAGTCAGGTTGAGATCGCTCAGGAACTCAGAAGAAGGTAAGAGGAAGCGTGAGGATGACACCTCACGAAGATCAGATAAGAAACACCGAGGGAATAACGACCACAAGAAAGGGTCGGGGTCTAAGAAAGATGGGCAACAATCGGGAGATAAGCCCAAATGTAAAACTTGTAAGAAAAACCATTTTGGGAGGTGTCGACTTGAGTCGAAATCCCAGTCTCAGCCGAGACCCTGTGGGATTTGCAAATCTACGGAACATAAGACCTTGGAGTGTAAGAAGCTGAAAGATGCAACATGTTACGATTGCAATGAAAAGGGGCACATTAAGTCCAATTGCCCAAAGAACACCAAGAAAAACCGAGGATGGGAAAAAGACCAATGCGAGGGTCTTCAAGATGGACGCTAAGGAAGCTGTTCAGGATGACAACGTGATTACAGGTACTTTTCTCGTAAATGATGTTTTTGCTAGAGTATTGTTTGATTCTGGAGCAGATAAGTCTTTTGTGGATAATAAGTTTTGTGAGTTGTTGAAATTGCCTGTAAAAGCCTTAAGTGTGAAATATGAGGTGGAATTAGCTGATGGAACCATAGAAACCGCCTCAACTGTTTTAGATGGATGTGTTATATCCATTAGGAACCACTCTTTTCCTTTATCCTTACTTCCCTTTAAGCTAGCCGGATTTGATGTAGTTATAGGTATGGATTGGTTATCGCATAACCAAGCCCAGATTGTGTGCAACAGAAAGCAAGTGGTAGTCAAAACTCCGTCTGGTGAGTCACTTACCATACAGGGGGATACCCAGCATGGATTGCCTAAGCAAGTGTCCATGCTCAAAGCATCTAAATGCTTGAAGAAGGGTTGTGTCATTTATATGGCACAGGTTACTATTGATGAGCCAAAGCCTAAAATAGAAGATATTCCAGTCCTTTCAGAATATCCTGAAGTTTTTCCCGAAGAACTACCTGGTTTACCACCAGATAGGCAAGTAGAATTCCGAATTGACATCATCCCGGGTGCAGCACCAGTAGCAAGAGCGCCTTATAGGTTAGCACCAACGGAGATGAAGGAGTTAAGGACGCAATTAGATGATCTGCTAGCCAAAGGTTTTATTAGACCTAGTTCGTCGCCTTGGGGAGCGCCGATCTTGTTTGTCAAGAAGAAGGATGGATCGATGCGTCTGTGTATCGATTACCATGAGCTTAATAAAGTCACTATCAAGAATAGGTATCCTTTGCCCAGGATCGACGATCTGTTCGATCAATTATAAGGGGCAAGCTACTTCTCCAAGATCGATTTGAGGTCAGGCTATCATCAGTTGAAGGTCAAGGATGAAGATGTGCACAAAACTGCATTTAGGACTCGTTATGGTCATTACGAGTTCCTAGTGATGCCTTTTGGGCTCACTAATGCACCGGCCGCATTCATGGATCTCATGAATCGCGTCTGCAAGCCTTACTTAGATAAGTTTGTCATCATCTTCATTGACGACATTCTCATCTATTCGAAGAGCCAAGCTGACCACGAGAAACACCTTCGTTGTATTCTTAAACTTCTACATCATGAGAAACTCTACGCTAAATTTTCGAAGTGCGAATTTTGGCTTCGAGAAGTCCAATTCCTTGGACATGTGGTTAGTGAGCGTGGTATCCAAGTGGATCCCGCTAAGGTAGAAGCAGTTATGAATTGGCAAGAGCCGAAGACACCTACTGAGATTCGTAGCTTCCTGGGTTTAGCAGGATATTATAGGCTCTTTATCGAAAACTTCTTGAGGATTGCTGCGCCCCTAACTTCGTTGACACGTAAGAAGGTTAAGTTTGATTGGGGCCCTAAGCAGCAGGAATCCTTTGACATTCTGAAGAAAAAGTTGAGCAATGCACCAGTATTAACATTGCCCGATGGTATAGAAGAATTTGTGGTGTATTGTGATGCATCACACACTGGTATGGGCTGTGTGCTCATGCAGAAAGGCAAGGTTATTGCCTACGCTTCACGACAGTTAAAGGTACACGAGAAAAATTACACCACCCATGATTTGGAGTTGGGTGCCGTTGTATTTGCTTTAAAACTTTGGAGGCATTACTTGTATGGGACAAAGTGTGTGATCTATTAAGATCACAAGAGCCTTCAACACTTGTTCAATCAGAAGGACTTGAACATGAGGCAGCGACGCTGGATGGAAACTCTAAATGATTATGATTGTGAGATAAAATACCATCCAGGCAAGGCAAATGTAGTTGCTGATGCCTTAAGCAGAAAAGAAAGAGTGAAGCCGATAAGAATCAATGCCAAGCGCATTGAAATAAGGAATAGTTTGAACGAAAGGGTGTTAGCTGCACAGAAGGAAGCTGTGCTGGAAGCTAACTATCCTGAAGAAAAACTAGGAGTAACTAAGGAGCAGTTATCCTATGACAAGGACGGAATGCTAAGATTGAATGGACGAATATGGGTTCCAGTTTATGGGGGACTTCGAGATGTTATCCTCCAGGAAGCCCACAGTTCCAAATATTCCGTTCATCCTGGAGCTGATAAGATGTACCAGGATCTAAAGGCAAACTACTGGTGGATTGGTTTGAAAAAGTCTGTAGCAGCCTATGTAGCTAAATGTTTGACTTGTGCGCAAGTCAAAGCTGAGCATCAAAAGCCGTCAGGTTTGCTGCAACAGCCTGAAATTCCCACATGGAAGTGGGAGATGGTGACGATGGATTTCATCACCAATTTGCCAAAGACGAGGAAGGGAAAGGATACTATATGGGTCATAGTGGATAGACTGACAAAGTCAGCACATTTCCTACCCATTAAGGAAACTTACAGCTCAGACATGTTAGCTCAATTGTACGTAGATAAGATTATAGCTCTGCATGGCGTGCCATTGTCAATTATCTCTGATAGAGATACGAGATACACCTCTCATTTTTGGAAAAGTTTCCAACAGTCTTTGGGCACGCGCTTAAATTTTAGTACGGCTTACCATCCACAGACGGACGGACAGAGTGAGCGTACCATCCAAACAGTGGAAGACATGCTTCGTGCATGTGTGATTGATTTAGGTGGCAGTTGGGATAAACATCTGCCATTGGTCGAGTTCTCCTATAACAATAGCTACCATACTAGTATTAAGGTTGCGCCCTTTGAGGCATTATATGGTAGAAAATGCAGAACACCTATTTGTTGGGCGGAAGTAGGAGATGTTCAATTATCAGGACCTGATTTGGTCTTTGAAACAACGGACAAGATTGTCCAGATTCGCGATCGTTTGAAAGCTGCCAGGGATAGGTAGAAAAGCTATGCGGATCCAAAGCGTAAATCTTTTCACTTCGAAGTAGGTGACAAGGTGTTGCTTAAAGTATCACCATGGAAGGGAATGATGCGATTTGGTAAGAAAGGCAAGTTAAGCCCGAGCTACATAGGACCTTTCGAGGTTATTCGAACGCGTCGGGTCAGTTGCCTATAAATTTAACTTACCTGAAGAGCTCAGTGCTATCCACAATGTTTTTCACATCTGCAATCTGAAGAAGTGTCTAGCTGATGACTCGCTAGTCATACCGCATACAGATGTGCATATAGACGAGAGCCTGAAATTTGTGGAAAAACCATTGTCGATTGAAGATCGACAGGTAAAGAAGCTTCGAAGGAAGCATGTGCCTATCGTGAAGGTTAAATGGGATGCCCGTAGAGGTCCCGAATACACTTGGGAGGTGGAGTCTACCATGAAGGAAAAATACCCTCATTTGTTCCAGTAAATCTCGAGGTCGAGATTTCTTTTAAGGGGGTGAGGATGTAACACCTCGAAAATTCATGTCCAGTAAAATAAAGACACGTGTCATACTATGCAAACGTGTTAAAAATACGGATCCAGATAAAGATATACGGTAGGATTTAAAACGTCGACATGTTAAATTTATACCTCTGAGCGACCTATTAATAAATCCCTAACCAGGATATATTTTATCCACATCTGAATTTTTGTTATAAATCTGGAATCCTAAATAATAAATGGGTTATAAACTCTAGACATGGATCCTATGCAAGTTCTTAAGAATTTCCGTCAAATTAAACTCCCCACAATGTGCCAAAGTGTGTAAGTGCATGCCTAGACATGCAATGGCTGAAAATATGGTCCCCATACTGATTAAAGTGTTTGAGAATCGGAGATTTAAGTATTGCATGGTCAAAGCCTGAATAAAAACAAAAATTTGTCTTCTGGCGACAGCTTACGGACCTCAACGTCGGGAACGTTGCGGTGCGCAAGGCTTCTTACGGACCTCAACTCCCAGAACGTTGAGGTGCGTAAGGTTCCTGAACTAAAACCAAGTTTTGTCCTCTGGTGACTGCTTACGGACCTCAACATCCAGAGCGCTGCGGTGCGCAAGACTGCTTACGCACCTCAACACCCAGAATGTTGCGGTGCGTAAGGCTTACAGCTGGGCGAATTTAAGGACATATGGCTGTTAAAACGGTTACACCGCCTTATATGGGTGGTTTTCGAATTCAGGGGCTCCTATATCTGGTTTTTAGCATTATAGGACACCTGGGGTCATCTTGTAACCTTCCTAGACTATTTTGGCATGATCCTAAGCTCATGGGGTTCACTATATAAGAAGACGGAAGTTGCAACATTTGGGCATTTGCACTTGCAACATTCACAACTGATTTTCTGGAGCTCTCTGATCAGCAAGCCATCTTCCTAGTGGTCCCTAATTATAATTAGGACATTTGTAAGTAGCCTTAACCCTTTCTAATCTAGTTTAGCTTAGTTAATTAACTAAAAGTCAAACCATCGTAACTAAGGTTTGACTTCGTGATTAATTAAAATGTGCTTAGTCTAATCATGAATTAAAAGTACCTTTAAGTAGGTAATTATGTGGGTAATAAACCCTTAAGAGGGTACTTCCAGATTCCCACTCTAACTATGTTAATTGTCGAGTCAAAGCTTACTTTAAAAAGTCAACAGAATGTTAAATTTCAAATTAAAGCATAATTAGCAATGTAGGATACTTGCAACCTGTTTGATCATTATTATAACTTAGTAATTAATGTAAGAACATGTCCCAACATGTTCAACTCGACAATTTTCAGTTTAGGCTCGGTTTGGAACCGAAAGTCGCATAGTTTGACTTCTGCTTTGACTTTCAGTTCTGACCCGTTTAAGCATTGTTTAGAAATGCCTTAGAACCTTAATTGGACCAGGTTTCATATTAATGTAACCCCCTGAGGTCACATAACTTGGTTCATTACTTATCCGATTCATATGCATGTTTCCGATTAATGCTTAAATGTTGACTATTATGCCCTTTTGACTATAAAACGTGATTTTTGAAAAAGTAAAAGAGTAGAAACCTTAGTTACTGATTTATAAACTTGAACCTAAAATTTGACATCAGTTTGAGGTCTAGATTAGGAGTTATGCTCATTAGCGTAATTTGAAAGCTTTATGTTAATTAAATGGCGTAATTAGCGTATAGCCTATTTAAACCCACTTTTTGATATCAAAATTTTTACCCACTGATGTAATATAATATTTTGGGATTTTTAAAGATTTTTATTTAATTTTTGGCTGATCATAACATAGGTCTCTAAGTTTGATTCGGTTAATGCCGGTTTTGCCCTTTTAAGCCATAAAATGAGTTTTACAAAACCTTTTGACCCCAAACCTTTTTCCTACTGATTTTATTTGATAAATAAAATATTTTGAGCTTTCTGGAATTATAAAAATATCAGCTTTCCTTTGGAAACCCGGAAATGGCTCCAAATCGCCTTTTTAAGCGTTTTTAACGCATAGTATGTGCTAAAACCATATTAAACATATAAGGTTGATACCTACTGATATTATAGTATGTTTTGATATAATAACAGTAAGTACAAGTTTTTAAACTCAGGTTTCCAGTTTTGATCTTTTAAGCCTAAGTGAAATTACCAAAATACCCCTAAGGTGCATAGTTTGGTTTTAAATGATAAATTTCACATATAGGTCATACCCTACTGTTATAACTTATTAAATTAAGTATATTTACTGTATAAATCAGACCTGTAACTCAGATTACTAATTAAACTCTTTTATAATCTTTTAAATGACCAAAATGCCCTTATGAGGCATAATTTGTGTTTAAATTCGTTTTTGGCATAATAGAAGATATCTTACTGATATTATAACATGTTTAAGGCATATTAACTCAGGGAACTTGCATATGACTCTTATGGTTACCCGTGACGCCCTTTTCGCGTTCGGTTCGGTTTATGTAACTAGTTTGCATAAATTGACCGAAACGGGTCAAACCTTAACATCTTTGTCTCAAAATCCAGAATGTATTTAGTTTACCCGTATTATACAAGTATTCAAACTTGTCGGGTCTAAATCACATTCTATCCGGTCTTCGCTTAATCGTGCGTTTGAACCGTATCGTCCTTAAAAGCTAACCGGTCTAAGCTTAGGCTTAAATAAAGACCCGTTAGAAATCTAATAGGTTATTATAAACCTTTGTTCCAGAATAGAAGAACCAGTAAAAGCTACCTTCACTCGCTAATTGTGATTTATACTTACACAGGTAAATACTTTTAATTTATTTTCCCTATACGGGCTTGGGGTACGGTATATAAAATACCGCTTGGTCCGGCATTTAATCTTTAATCGAATAGTGGTTAAATCCTTGATATGCTACGTTTTGAAATGTTTTGTTTGCTTAAAGCCTTTGGGGGGTTAATGACCATGTCCCGGATATCCTTGGCATCATCTTACGAGATGGCCACGACCAAAGCACGGAGTGTAGGCGTACACTCGCAGTGCCGAACCAAATAATGTGGTGTGTCTATTAATCTTTAACCCGGTCTACGGATCGGGCTACTGAACGCATAAGTAACATGTAATTCGTTTACAAGTATTATATTCATATAATTATCCCAAGTTATAAAATGTTTTGTGCCACGTGCATTCAAATCAATTTTCAACCTTTTTAAAATGAGTCAGTTAAATTGTATTTACCAGTGTAAACTGACGTATTTTCCAAAAGGTTAAGTGCAGGTACTACTCGTACTAGGCTGGCTGTCTTCTAGCGTCCGCAATAAGTCTCGCAAGCTTGGATGTCAATAAAACTGTTGAACAATATCTTCTTTTATTTTGATCCGCCTGTGGATCCGTTTCAACTATTCGTGATATTTGATATTACATTTTATTAAAGTTGAAATGAATCTATCTTTGCTTCCGCTGTGCATTTATATATTGTGTTGTTTGTCTATGATGATATCAACTACGTCACGATACTCCCCACCGGGCCCACCGGTGACACGTGGAAAATAGGGGTGTGACATTCAATTACTGCCGATATGTTGGGGTTTTGTATACAAAATGTGGAAAACGTTACTATTGGACAACGAGATAGCCAATGAGTAATATGACCCACCAGTCAGGATTGACAATACTGAATGAGTAATTGTGTAGATGTAAACATTGTAATCGCTCTCAATACTGTTAAAAGATAAAACTCTTCTTGATTAAACTGGGATTCAATCACCAGTATTTCCCACTGACAAAATGTTTTTAAACGTGTTTCAGGTAACAAAATGTGAAAGCCAAGTAGAAGCCAGCTGGACAGCACTGAAGGCTTGGAAGAGTGGCTATAAAAGTTACCTAAATAAAAGAAGATGTTTTATTCAATAAAATGGAGATTATCTCTACATAAATCAGTTTGTAATGAAAAACTTGGGTTTTATCCCAATATGTTATAAAAATGTGGTGTTTACTCTGATAAAATATTTCCTAACTACGGTCCTGATGGAATTTCCGCTGCCAAATTGATAAACACCGATACCACCGATACTGATTCTCGCGGCCTCCCGTTCCCAGGACAGATAGGGGGCGGGGGTTGCGACAGAAGGTGGTATCAGAGCTAAGCTACTGATTCAGCCACAGAAGTGTTCTGCTGACACCAAGATATTATTCAAAGCGTTAGCAAATAAATTATGGAAATACGTGTATATCTGCATTTTATTGTTGTGTATTATTTGACTATTTGTTAATTTACAGTATGAGCGACCAAGGACCATCCGACGCCTACCGTCAGTGGTCCAGCTCACCTAGGATCGAACGCACCTCTTCACAGCCTGCCCTCTCAGGGTATTCAGCTGACAATGAAGATGGAAGATTCGTGTTTAAGGCTCAGTCTGAAGAGCCATTCCCTCCTAAAAAGAGAGGATGGTTCAGTAGGGGAGCACATGAACGTAGGAAGAGGATGAAAAAGTTGCAAAACCAGCGAGCTTTAGCAGCCATTAAGAGAGAAACAGATGCTCACACACAGGATATGCTTAATAGAAGTCTAGCAAACTTTCATATCCTAGCAACCACAGTTGCTGACCCTAATCTGGAGCAACTCGTAGCACCCCAACCATTACCACTATTTCCCACCCAGCCAATGGAAATAGAAAACAATCCTGAAAACCAAGTCCAAATGCATGATTTTAACCCAGAAGAGATACCTAGGGTACAGCACCCAATCCCTTAGACCCAGATTATGACCCGTGGTTGGATGACAATAGGGATTATGTGCAACGCTACCCAATACCAGAAGATGAACCTATGCCGAACCTGGCAGCTTACCCAGGTTTGGACCCTCTAGATCCCTACTATGATAGCGATTAGTACATTAGGGAAATTGTAGAGAATCCATACCCGTACCAGGAACCCATGCCCCAGTTTCCAATCCCAGTCCCAGAACCTGCACCCCCAATGAGTGCAGAAAATATGCAAGAGCTCCGAACCTTCGGAGAAGAGATTTTAGAAAGTAGCGAGAGAATGAGGCAGGTAGGAGAGAAACTCGTCTAGAAGTATGACGAGCGCAATATGGAGTTCTGGATGAACCCATATCAGTGAAGGTGATGGTAGAGTTAGTAGTAATAATAATAATATAATAATATATCTATATTATGTGTGTATGTTTGAAAAAAAATATAGATAAATCTATCGTAGTATAGACCACCTCGTGGTTAGTGATGCATATTAGTATTGTATTTTCTTTCAGTTGTACTGTAATATATATATAGATGCATAATCTATAACAAAGAGTAAGTCGCAATGATCGACGCTTTTGACCAAAATATGTGTTGTATGATTGATTGTATTAAGATATTATCTTGTGATATTAATATGTTGTAAATGTTTAAAATTCAGATGGCCGACCAAGTGAATCAAGAGAATCCGGATAATATCCCGGAAAACCAGAATAACGATAACCCGAACAATGATAATAATGGAAACCAAGTGGATAACAGTGCCATCCAACACATAGTTGCACAAGGGATAATAGATGCGATGCCATATATTATTCAAACAGTTAGGGAAGCTGATAATAAAAGTAACCGTGATAGTAAACGACCCACCGAACCATAAAACAGCGTGAACAATGGACCTATACTTCAAGTGCCCATTCCCAAAAGAAGAAGAACCATGCCTTATGGTTGTTCTTATAAAGAATTCTGGTCTTGTAAACCAATTGAATTCTCGGGCAATGAAGGGGCCGTTGCAGCTCTACGCTGGATAGAAAAGACTGAGGCAGTCTTAAAAATAAGCAAGTGTGCGGAAGAGGATAAGATAATGTTTGCTTCCAATCTGTTTAAGAACTCAGCCTTAGAATGGTGGAACACTATCCTCCAGTCTAGGGGAAGTGACAGGATTTACAGTATGGAATGGGAGGAATTTAAGAGTATGGTAGAAAGGAAATTCTGCCATCCCAATGAAAAAGAACAGATAGCAAATAAGTTCCTAAACGTTAGAATGACTGGAGTGGATAGTAAGGGATACACTACGTTATTCTTTGAATATGCTAGAATAGTGCCAACTCTTGCATCGCCTGATCCTGTATTAATCTCCCGTTACATTTGGGGATTAATCAGTGAGATTAAGCATGTAGTCAAGGCAGCTAGACCTCAAACTATAGAAGAAGCTGTAGAACTAGCAAATACCTTGACAGATGAGTTAGTGCGTACACGAGAAGAGGATCAGAGAAGAAACCTAGCTCAAAGGCTTACCCAAGAATTTCGCTCTGGAAATTCCAACCGTGGGAAAAATATAGGTTCTACCTCTGCACCTTATTGCAAATATTGCAAAGGGAAGCATTCTGGAAGATGCTCCATATATTGTAATTTCTGCAAAATATCGGGACACAAGGAAGAAGACTGCAGGAAGAAACCTAACAACAGGATATGCTACAATTGTGGAGAACAATGTCACATCAAGCCAAACTGTCTGAAACTAGCTCCAGCTGCAAACAACAAGAACACTAAAATGCTAGATCATTTGTTCTAACTACAGAAGAAGCCAAGATGATTCCGGACGTGATAGCCGGTACGTTTTTAGTTAATGATGTTTTTGCTAAAGTATTATTTGACTCTGGTGCGAACCAAAGTTTTATTAATACTTCATTTTGCAAACTTCTTAATCAATCATTAACTAAACTCCCACAAGAATGTCTAGTAGAAACAGCAAATGAAGAAACCATTAAGATTTCTGAAATCTTGCACGAAGCAAGAATAGAATTTTTAAATTAAAGTTTTATTGCAAACCTTTATCCAATGAATCTGGCAGGATTTGATGTTGTATTAGGAATGGATTGGTTAATAGCCAATAAAGCCAGTATTTTATGTGATCAAAAGTCAATTCAAGTAAATTCACCAAAGGGTGAAAAGATTATAATTAAAGGAGATAAGCCCTCTAGATCCACGAAATTCATTTCTGTGATGGAAACAGCAAGTTATATAAGAAAAGAATCATTAGTGTATTTGATTTCCATAATCACTAACACTAAAGGAAAAGAACTGAAAGACATTCCAGTAGTATCTCAGTTTTCAGATGTGTTTCCAGAAGAATTACCAGGATTACCGCCGGACAGAAAAGTTGAATTCAGAATCTACCTGCTACCCGGAACAACACCCATTGCCAAAGCACCTTATCGTTTAGCACCCGCAGAAATGCGGGAACTAAAGAAGCAATTAGATGAGTTGTTGGAGAAAGGATTCATACAGCCAAGCTCATCGCCATGGGGAGCGCCAATATTATTCGTTAAAAAGAAAGACGGGTCAATGCGTATGTGCATTGACTACTGTGAATTGAACAAAGTCACGATTAAGAATCGGTATCCATTACCGAGAATCGATGATTTATTTGACCAATTGCAAGGAGCTCGATTTTTCTCAAAGATCGATTTACGTTCAGGATATCATCAATTAAAGGTACAGGAAAAGGACATTCCTAAAACCGCTTTCAGAACAAGGTATGGTCATTATGAATTTACTGTTATGCCATTTGGTTTAACCAATGCCCCAGCTGCATTTATGGACATGATGAACCGAATATGTAAGCCATATTTGGATAAATTCATAATTGTCTTTATAGATGATATTCTCATTTACTCTAAGAGTAAAGAGGAACATGCAAGACATTTGCACGCACTTCTAAGTTTATTAAGAAAAGAAAAGCTTTATGCTAAGTTTTCAAAGTGCGAATTTTGGTTAAGACAGGTACAGTTTCTTGGGCATTTAGTCAATCATGAAGGAATTCATGTGGATCCTACCAAGATCGAGGTGATTACTAAATGGAAAACCCCTGAGTCACCAACCGAGGATAGAAGTTTCTTAGGATTGGCCGGTTATTATAGAAGATTTATTCGAGATTTTTCTAGAATAACCATTCCTTTAACTAAGTTAACCTGTAAATCTATTAAGTTTGAATGGGGACCAAAACAAGAAGAAGCCTTTAGAATTCTTAAGCAAAGACTAACCAATACACCCATACTAGCATTACCAGAAGGAACTGAAGACTTTGTAGTCTATTGTGACGCTTCTAAGTTAGGTTATGGATGTGTATTGATGCAACGTCAAAAGGTTATAGCTTACGCATCTAGGCAACTTAAGAATCATGAAGAGAATTATTCAACCCATGATTTGGAACTAGGAGCCATAATTTTTGCTCTTAAAATTTGGAGACATTACCTTTACGGTAGTAAGTTTACCATTTTTACAGATCAGAAGAGTTTAAGGTATGTTTTCAGACAAAAGGAATTGAATATGAGACAAAGACGCTGGATGGAAATTCTTAGTGATTATGATTGCAATATCCAGTACCATGCAGGAAAGGCCAACGTGGTAGCTGATACTTTAAGTCGAAAGTATCACGAAAAGCCAATAAGAGTGCGTTCTCTTAAGTTAAATCTGCAAGTAGATTTAAATGAACAGATTAGACAGGCCCAAGAATCAGTAATCAAGGATGATACTGAAAAATTGAAAGGAATGATTAAGGAACTAGAACAAGGAATAGATGGAATTTGGAGATTCCATAAGAAAAGAATGTGGATACCTAAATTAGGAAACCTACGCCACCGTATATTAGAGGAAGCCCATAAGTCTAAGTATACGATGCATCCTGGAAGTGATAAAATGTATCAGGATTTAAGAAAGAATTTCTGGTGGATAGGAATGAAAAAGGATATAGCAGCTTATGTTTCTAAGTGTTTAACCTGCTCACAGGTCAAAGCTGAACATCAGAAACCCTCAGGTTTATTGCAGCAGTTAGAAATGCCAGTGTGGAAATGGGAATTGATAACAATGGATTTTGTTACCAAACTACCCAAAACAAGGAAAGGTAATGATACAATCTGGGTGATTGTAGACAGACTAACTAAGTCAGCTCATTTCCTACCAATGAAGGAAACTTACAGTATGGAACAATTAGCTAAGTTATATGTAAATGAAATTGTTTCATTACATGGAATTCCATTATCAATTGTTTCTGATAGAGATAGTCATTTACCTCTCATTTTTGGACAAGTTTCCAAAAAGCCATGGGAACCAAGTTGAATCTAAGCATAGCTTATCATCCTCAAACAGACGGACAAAGCGAAAGGACAATTCAGATGATGGAAGATATGCTTAGAGGTTGTGTAATTGATTTCGGGGGTAATTGGGACGATCACTTACCATTAATAAAATTTTCTTACAATAACAGCTATCACACAAGTATCAATGCTGCACCATTCGAAGCACTGTATGGACGAAAGTGCCGAACTCCCGTCTGTTGGGCAGAGATTGGGGAGAAACAATTATCTGGACCAGAAATAATACAAGAAACGACCGACAAAATCATTCAAGTCAAGGAACGACTGAAAGCAGCACGTGATCGGCAAAAGAGTTATGTTGATAACAGACGAAAACCCTTGGAATTTCAGGTAGGTGACAAGGTGTTACTGAAAGTCTCTCCTTGGAAAGGAGTGGTAAGATTCATTACGAGGGGAAAGCTAAGTCCCAGGTATGTTGGACCTTTTAAGATTATCAAGAGAATAGGACCTGTAGCCTATCAGATACAACTACCAGAGGAAATGGCAGAAATACATGATGTATTTCATGTATCTAATCTCAAGAAATGCTTAGCTGATGAATCATTGATAGTGCCTCTTAAGGATATAGAGGTAAATGAACAACTTAAGTTTGTAGAGAAGCCTCTACAGATTGAAGACAGGAAAGTTAAGAACCTCAAGCATAAGAGATTAGTTCTAGTCAAAGTAAAATGGGACTCTAAAAGAGGACCAGAGTACACATGGGAGCTTGAAGCAGAGATGCAAAGGAAATATCCACACCTGTTCCAGTAGATCTCGAGGACGAGCTCTAAGATAAGGTGGGGAGGATATAACAACCCTCCAAAATATTCCGACACCCCTAATATATTTTAAAATGTCCCTATATGTCCTAAATTATACCTCGTATGCGAAAACGGACCCCGAATACCTTTAATTTTATTAAATTTAATTAAAAACAAATTTCAAAGGGCTGTCGTGAGGCGCGTAGCCTTTGGCTACTTCCTACGCGGGCCGCGACCTAGTGCCACCAGGCGAAACCCTAGCCCGCCACGTGGCAGGCCACCCGGAGAAGCTAGTTTGTTGAATCGACGAAGCTAACCCCTACACACCTACTACGCGGGCCGCGAAGGACCCATGTGTAGTCTACGCGGGCCGCGAGGGAAGCCGAAAGGTCACCTATAAGTAGAGGCCTTCAGTCTTCAGTCGAACTCGCTCATTTCCTTCTTTCTCTCTCGAATTTCTATAGAGTTAAAGTGCTTTTCGGGCATAATACCCCCTAAATAACGAAGTTCTGCCCCGTTGTAAGTATTATAACCCCGGTTACGTATTAGATACGCTGCCCGATTGATCCAGGGTTCCGTAACGGCTGTCGTGGTTCTGCCCGACGTAGTCGTTGGAATGCCGTCTCGGGGAGGGTATTGCTAATGTAAATATTGGGTTATTATACTAACACGTGCGCATTTGTGTAAATTATAGATAATCACCAGGAAACCCTCAAAGAAAATCCTAAGCAGCCATGTGAGTAATCTCCTTTTTGTAAACTGTTTTTACAAAACCTTAAATATTTTACAATGTGATTAAGCAGTGATTGAGTCTTTGTAAGTCTTCAATTACTGCCGGTATGTTGGGGTTTTGTATACAAAATGTGGAAAACGTTACTATTGGACAACGAGATAGCCAATGAGTAATATGACCCACCAGTCAGGATTGACAGTACTGAATGAGTAATTGTGTAGATGTAAACATTGTAACCGCTCTCAATACTGTTAAAAGATAAAACTCTTCTTGATTAAACTGGGATTCACTCACCAGTATTTCCCACTGACAAAATGTTTCTAAACGCGTTTCAGGTAACAAAATGTGAAAGCCAAGAAGAAGCCAGCTGGACAGCACTGAAGGCTTGGAATCTCTACATAAATCAGTTTGTATTGAAAAACTTGGGATTTTATCCCAATATGTTATAAAAATGTGGTGTTTACTCTGATAAAATATTTCCTAACTACCGTCCTGATGTAATTTCCGCTGCCAAATTGATAAACACCGATACCACCAATACTGATTCTCGCGGCCGCCCGTTCCCGGGACAGATAGGGGGCGGGGGTTGCGATAATAACACCATTTTAAAGATCTCTATAAAAACACTACGAATAACACTGCAACCACCATTCAGCACGTATATAACACCATTCAATAAGTATATAACACCATTCAATAAGTATATAACACCATTTTAAAGATCTCTATAAAAACACTACGAATAACACTGCAAAATCACCATTCAGCACATATATAACACCATTCAATAAGTATATAACACATTTCAATAAGTATATAACACATTTCAATAAGTATATAACACTATTAAAGACACTACCTCCATTTCCAGAATGTGTTCTTAGTATAATGTTCATAGAATGGTTATTGTACACGGTGTTTTAAACCTGCATGCATGGTGTTTTACATCTGCATGCTAGTAGATGTTCCAAATTCCATATGTTAAAACATCATGGTATTTTAAACCTACATTCCAGTAGATGTTCTACGCATGTTCATCGTATAGTGTTTTACACCTGCATTCCAGTATGTGTTTAAAACACTACGCTTTGAATCACAATACAATTAAAACATCAATGTATGAACATAGACAAAACATCTGATCGAAACATATTTTTTTCTCTATATAAGTATAGCAATATGATACTCATATTAAAGATAAAAAAACGCTCGTTATTATGGTGTATTTTTTTTTAAAGTTACGTATAAAAAGTTATTGACGTTTAAAAAAGACGAGGAGAAGTTGCATGTGCATTAATGTTAGCTTCTTAATTTAAAAATGTTAAATTTAGCTGTATACCCTTAATCTAGAAAATTAATATGTTTAATAGTAAACATTATTTACAATTTTGCCATTATGATCTCAACCATTAGATCAAAGATCTAATGGTGTAGATTCTTTCTTACCTTTCTCACAAAAAACCCCTTTTACAGCAACCTCTACCTATATATATGTATGTATGTATTGCATATTTTCAGTATTCAACCTATTAAAGCACGAACTATGATAGTGTTCAATTTTACTAAGTAACATAGGCTGATTTTATGAAAAAATCAAATTAATTATGTGAACTGTCATATATTAATAAATTTATGTTAGTAGTTTTTTTTGGAAGGTGACTTTCTATGTAATTGGACCAGTGGTCACCGGGTTCATGTCAAAGACATTCCCCCGTCAGCCCCGCACTACGGACGCGATGTTCGATCGGGCCCCGGCCGTCGCGCAAGCTGACTTCCGCCCGGAAACCATACTGCCCCCACACGAGAGACTCGCTGGGGTAACAGCTGGGTAAAACCGGGTTGCCCTCAAGACCGCACCATGCCTCGGTAGGATACGATCCATCATTGGGACGTCCCACCCCCCGTATGCAACACCCGGGAGTCGAACCGGCGACCTCCAAGGAGGAAGCCGGCCCAACCCAAACCACATGGGGATTGCCAAGTGAGCTAGGGGGCGGGATTTTTTATGTTAGTAGTTATATGATTTTTTTTACATCTAAGATAATTATAATAGTTTTTATTGTACAACTCTGTATAGTACACATTTATAGAACTCTATAACCTAGTAAGTAACAATCATGACTAAAAAATAATTAATTGTATTCTTGTTCTTATTCACTTTATATTATAATGCAACACTAAGAATTAATTAATTGTATTCATATTCTAACTTTTCAATTTATATCAAACATAATTATTTATTATATTATTTTAAAAATAAAATAACTTTAAACAAATCTTATTTTTTCTTTTGAAACTTTTAAAATATAAATATAATCACTTTATATTAAAATGTAACTAGGTAAATAGTACCCAATGGATATTTACACTAAAAATTGATTAATTATTATATTATATTATTTTAAAAATATAATAACTTTAAACAAATCTTATTATTTTCTTTTGTAACTTTTAATATACAAATATAATGTTACACAAAGTTTCGAATATAATATTGCAACATGCTTATTTTATATACGTTTCGATACAAAATTTATTCGAAACCGACATGGTCAATTATAATATTTTTTTTCAAATTAATTTTTTTTTACAAAACAATGGCAGGTAGTCGGGCAACAAGTTGCGCCACCACCCCCTTTTGAATAGAACTTGTTTTTTTTTTTCAAATTATAATATTTGTTTTTACTTTAATATACCTGTATAATATGTTTTTTTTAAATGTTTAAATACAACTTGTTTTTTATACTTTAAATATATAATGTTTTAATAAAATTTCAAATACACCATTGATATTAGGTAGCACACATAGTTATACTAAAAATTGAAACTCAACACAACAGAATAAAATTGTAAAAATAAGAAAAAATGTTAAAAAAGCCTACAAGTCAAACAAGAAAAGTCAGGGAATGCCCAGAATTCATGGGAAACAGGTAACCATCATCACTTGTTAAGGAGTTGCCATCCAAACGGCAAACATCTATTGACTTACATACATACTAAAACGTCAGCTACACTGAGTGAGTTCTATAGTAGTAGTAAGGTAAACAATTAAAAAAAGTTCAATAAATCGTCTTTTGAAAACAATATCCATCGTAGTCTTTAAAACTCATCTACTCAACTTAAAAAAAAACATCATTTTAACTCATCAATACTCTAAACAACGACTTGCCTAGCATCGTCAAATGCATCGTCTATAATACCATCAATAACACCATCAACTTGTTAATGACATCGTCTACTTGTCAATAACATTGTCTATATTATTGTCATGACATCGTCCACAAAAATGTAACACCTGGTGAATCTCGAAAAATTTTAGAAGTGACACGTGTTTGAAAACCTTCCTCATAATTAACTAAGTTAAAATTGAGGGGTTAGAATTGTCAAAAGATTATAAGAAGAAGTTGAGGGGCCTAAAATAAGAAAAGTCAAAAGTTTCTTTTTCAGATCCCCTTGCAGATCGTAAGGGATTCTCCTTGAGGTAACTAACCACCATGAATTTCCGGTTTTGTGTTTGAATTTTTGTAAGGTAACTAGTTTTTGCCCCGTCCGCGTTGCGGGGCAATAAGCCGAATATTTCTCTCTCATAAGATGTATGTCTGTACAGAGGGCAAAATCGTAATTATATTTTTAACTGGAGGCGAAATCATAATTTTAAACTGAGAGCAAAATCATAATTTTGAGCTACGGGGAAAAATAATTTTATTTTGAACTGTGGGCAAAAACATAATTTTGAGCTGATGGCAGAATTGTAATTTTGAGCTAGAGGAAAAAACAACATTTTATTTTAAGCTGGGGGCAAAAACGTAATTTTAAACGGAGGGCGAAACCGTAATTTTAAACTGGGAACAAAATAAAAAAAGAGTTTTTGACCCGAGGGCAAAAGCGTAATTTTGAGTTAAGGGCAAAATTATAATTTTATTTTGAGCTGAGGGGAAAAACGTAAATTTAAACGAAAAACAAAATCGTAATTTTAAATTGTGAATAAAATTAAATTAAAAATGGTATGGTCCAATAGGGAAGTGTCACACAGCTGTGTGACACTATTCCCCGAAAGTTGTTTTTGTATACGTAGGGTAATTTCATTTGTATTTTTATTAAATAAATAAAACCACCTTGGAACGTTCCCATCAATTTTCATTCACGTTTATTTATTTTCATGTTTGTGTTACCATTTATATGCATTATTATACAAAATATGCACGAGTAACACCAACAGTTTGCAATTTTTTTTAAGAAAGTGGATATTTTATAAAAATCATATTTTTATACTCCACTTTTATATATAAATATACTAGGTTTTTACCCGGGATTGCTTTCCGGGCTCGGGAAACTTAGTTATATTAATTACTATTAGTTATTAAGGGTAAAGATCAAATAGGAAGTTAATTTTCGCTAGGAAGGATAGGAAGCCATAGGATTATGACATGTGGCAAATTTTAAAATAAAGAGAAAGGGTATTTTAGTCAATCCAACTCCTTCTTCTTCCTTTTTCAAAACCCAGTAAATTCAAAACCCATCATTTTCAAAACTCACCATCTTCAACTATTTCTTCACTTTCTATCTCAATAATCAATAAATTATAGTGCGATTTTTCATCACAAATCAATGATTCAGAACCCGATCAACGTGTTCTTCAGCTTTTTTTTGAAGAAAACCCAGTTTAATTTCATAAAAAAATCTCGATTTTTCGGTGATTTTGGAGATAATCACTCGATTCGAGCGTTGATAAGTGTTTCTATCATTCAAATTTCGTCAATTGATGAAGAAATCGGCTTCGATCCATGTAAGAAATTTTTTAATTTCATTTTCATGATCTGGGTTTTTGATTTAGTCATTGCGTTTTACGATCTTTGCGGGGGTCCGGGGGCGGCAGCCCCCGGTAGCGGGGTCCCAGGGGCGGCAGCCCCTGGCGGGGTCCAAGGGGCAGAGCCCCTGGCTGGGGTTGAATTGCTGTACTAAAAACGCATCAGAAAAATTAAATTTCCATAAATTGGCTCATTTCGAAGACAGTAATTCGTAGACAATTCAGACAGTTCACAGTGACAGACAGTTTTATGTGTCCATTGCGTTTTAGAAATAAGAGAGTTTTATGTGGTTTCTGGCTATTGCGTTTTAGAAAAAAACACATTTTTAAGTGTTTTTAGTCATTGTGTTTTAGGTAAAACACATTTTTTAGGTGTTTTCAGTCCATTGCGTTTTAGAATGAGTCATTTTTAAGTGTTTTCTGGCCATTGCGTTTTACATATAAGACATTTCTTTGTGTTTTTGGTGCATTGCGTTTTAGGTAAAACACTTTTTATGTGTTTTCAGTCCATTGCGTTTTAGAAAACAGACATTTTAAGTGTATTCTGGCCATTGCGTTTTACAAATAAGTCATTTCTTTGTGTTTTTTGTGCATTGCGTTTTAGGTAAAACACATTTTTATGTGTTTTCTGGCCATTGCGTTTTACAAATAAGTCATTTCTTTGTGTTTTTGGTGCATTGCGTTTTAGAAAAATGTCATTTTTTAGGTTTTTTTTTCATTGCGTTTTACGTAACTGGTGGTTTTTCTATTGCGTTTTACGCAACTGGGTTTTAATTTTTTTTTAAATATAGGAATAGTATACTCGTTTTAAAGATAAAAAAACGCTCGTTTTTTTGGTGCAATTTTTATAAAAAAATAATGTCGTATGAAAGAGTTATTAACGTTTAAAAAATGGGGGGGAATTGGAGGAGAGAGAAACTATTGGCTTGGATTGACTAGAATGCCCTTGAACAAACTCACACGCCTCTTTTCTTCATTTCAATTTGCCTGATTTAATCTTAGCCCTTGATTAACTTAATGGATGGTCAAGATCACTTCCTATCCTTCCTAGCCAAATAAACTTCCTATTGTATCTCCACCCTAGTTATTAATACGACCACATTACATCAACCATCTCATTCGATTCAACAACAATGTCTTCAAATAACCGGATTAGATCATGAACCCATATTAGAGGTCAAACAAAAGCACAACAGAACCACATGAATAATATCATTTCCACTTTTACTTCAATGCACTTACATGATAGGGTGATTTGGGATTTTGTAAAAATGTTTGTTTTTATACTTCTTTACAAAATAAGATGCTGACCAAAATTCAAACAAATGTTGACCAAAAGTCAATCAAATGTTGACCAATAGTCAAACAGATGTTGACCTTAAACAGATGTTTGGTGTAAGGCCAAACATCTGTTTATGGCCAAACATCTGTTTAAGGTCAAACATCTGTTTAGGTCCAAATATCTGATATAGAAGGCGAAACATCTGTTTAAGGCAAAACATCTGTTTATGGCCAAACATCTGTTTAAAGTCAAACAACTGTTTAAGTCCAAACCTCTGATATAAAAGGCCAAACATCTGTTAAAGGCCAAACATCTGTTTAAACCTGAACAGATGTTTAACTTAATAAAATCTACTGTCTTCTCACACTGTTTTCCTCTTCAAAACACTGTTCAACCTAACATGGGTTTCCATTAACTATTGACCAAAATGCAAACAGATGTTCAAACCACTGTTTGTTATTGTACTTCTTTACAAAATTACATAGAATTCAAGAAAATGAAACAATGACATAAAGAACTATAATTTAACACATAATCTAATCGGGCAAAACAAACTATTATCTGACAATTCCTTGGCTTTTACAACATGAAACACAACATCATCATGTCAAATACAGTCATATATATCCATCCATTATTCTGAATTCATAAACCCATAAATGCAGAAGAATGTCACATTTGCAATTAATAAACCAAGTTTCTACTAATTGCAGTTACTATTAGCAAAAAGAAACATCATATCATCTATATATAAAACATAAAGTGCTAATAAAAGCAGTGGCGGATCTAGGATTCCGACCAAGCGGTAATGTTTTATCAAATAAGCGGTAACGAAATCGAAAAAACGTCAAATTTTTCCAAAATTTACACTAAAAACGTCAAAATTTTTCCGGCCAAGCGGTAGCGGATGCCACCCCTTGGCCCATGGTAGATCCGCCCCTGAATAAAAGTGTTTTATCATGTTAGCCATACATAGCAACAAACCATCACGTTAATAATTTAAAAAAAAACATACAACATCACCATAAAAAAATTCATAGTTATATTATCTGATATCAGAACATACTTAAATGTCTTTGTTAAACTGACGTAACTTGATTTAATACGATCTTCTGTTGCGAAGACACGTATGTGAAGTGCAACATATCACCAAACCTCAAGTTATTGTCAGTCATAAACTTTCGCCAACCGTCCAACGCATAACGTGGGTTCAATTCATTTAACTCCGACTTAACAATATTAACCTCCACAACTCCAACCATGTTTTGAACTTTCAAAGGATGAAGATCAAGAGAAAGACCTGCTCGTCTGGCAACTTCAGCAGGAAGACGCTACATGTATTGTGTGAAAAAAAATAATAGTCAGACAAATAAACATAAATAATTAGTTTGTTATAAAAAATGGTATACCAGCCTATAGTCTCCTTTCCGAACAAAATGAAAGAACTCAGGGTCGAGAAGATGTCCAGAATGTTTTTTTTTGCAGTCTTTGCAATCTTATTTCTACGGTTAAGCTTTTTCTGAACGTTGGTGGCTCTCTTCCCCTTGATGAAAAAGTAAACATATACATGTGAATTAAAGGAATGTTGAATATATGCACACAAAAAAAAAACAGTTCATATAACATATACTAATTAACTGGCAAGTATAGATACCTTAACTTTACGAGCAGATGAAGAACATCCAATATGATCACTTGTGTCGACAGGTAAGGCAACATTTCCCTTAGTCCTATTCTTGACCATCTCCTTTCTCTCAGAAGTAACTTTACCTTTCTTCTTAACCTGTTGTCATAGAGTAACTTTAATAACAATAGTAATATAACAATCTTTAAAACGGTAAACTTACATCTTGGGTTTTGTTCAATCGTGAAGACATGCGTCTCTTCGACGTGCATTCGGCATTGGTTGGTAACTTCTTCTAAATAATACATTATTGGATAAATATAACATCAGTAAACAGCATTACCAATAGTTGTAAAAACATTAAATTCTTATATGTGTTAAATTAAAAATAAATAATTTTAATAATTTAGTAAGTACCTGAGTAACGGTTCTACCTTCACCTACAGACACAACTTTTTCATCCTCATAGATGTCCTGGTCAACATTAATGAAATAATTAATATAATGCTAAAAAATTAAAACTTTTACTGCTAATGCTAAATACTTACGTACCTTTAATGCATTCTCAACATAATCATCCTTCGATATCTCAAGTACACTATCATCGTCAGATTCAGGTTTCTTCAAAAAGCAAATCTCAGTCTCATCTCTATAAACTACTACCTCAAAAACAACATCATCAATTCTGCTAAACACAAGCAAATCATCCTCCAGTATCCCAACATCGTTGCACATTTCCGGCCATCCTCTAGCAAATACAAAGTTGGTATCAACCTTAGACGCCTCAACATTCCAATAGGAACCCTTATAACAGATTTGAAATTTGCCACTTGGTGGGCTGTTTACGTAAAATTGTTTAATGAAGCAGTCTTCGATTACCTGCATAAAATTAAAAATAATGAATATTATACGTGAAGTATGTAACTTATGAGAATAAGTGTTGACACGTTAAAGATGCAAAAGAATTCAAGTTAAGATCAATACTCATACCATAAAACCAAATCTTGCATAACGATTAAACGTGAAATAAGATTCACCACACATGCCATCAACAAAACATGAAAGTTCAAGCCCAAAATCACCTAACAGTTTGAAACCCAACAAAGTATCCCTCGACAGATTGAGATCTTTAACAACATTGTCCCAACCGTCAGTTATTATTGGGGTTGAATTTTCTGTTCTGACCCTCACAACCCATTTTTTACCAGACTCATGATAGATTGGCAACTTATTTTTTTGCCAACAATCTCCCCACTTTTGATTAGTAAAGGCTATAGGTACATCATGTATATAATTTTTAAGTAGTGTAAGAAAATATAAACCATAAGAACTGTTAAATATATATCTCAATAAAAATAAATTATGTGTAAAAACATGTCATACCAGTTTCAAAGATTCTGGGTTATCAAGAAACTTGACAAATGTAGTATACATCATAAAACCTGAATCAGTAAAGATGTTAAAAGATTGTAATTAAAAAGTTGGCTTCGAATATAAACATTAACTTTTTGTATTAACAGAGTATCTACTGAAATTAATCATAGAAACAGAGTATGAGTTAAAAATTTTCAGCAAATAATAACTATTTTAACATGTTCTCAACAAATGATTCAAACACCTAACTAAACCCTTCTTGAATGTATAGCAATAAACGTTTAAAATCGTATTTGTAGCAAGATAAGATTTGAATTAAGATCGGTTAAACAATATAAAGTTCATTACAATATGAATGTACATACCAGTTGCTGAAGAAAAAACAATAAAACCTCAGGTGATTGAAGTGTAGAAAACGGAGAATAAGAAAGTTGAAACCCTAGAAAATGACTGGGAAGAAGAGATTTTTGAAAGAAGAGATGATAGATGTTTGATGTGTAATGATGCTGAAGAAATAATGACGGTTGTGTTTTTGTCTTCCCATATTTTCAACTGATGAAAAATATTTACACATACACCCCTTATTGAATTTGTTATTTACATATACATTGAGATACAAGAGTAAAGTGGATGATTAGTTGAATTGATTTGGTATTCAAATTAACAAAGAAAAATAATTTTTCTTATAGCAAAGCCATTAACATATCATATTTTTTCTATGCTTTAAATCATGTATTAATCATAATTAGCTTTTAACATAAGTAAGTTTCATGAGCTCGGGAAGCAATGCCGGGTGAAAATCTAGTTTTATCTATTATAATTAGCTTTTAACATAAGTAGTTTGACTTTGGTCAAACAGACTTTGGTCAAACAGCGTTTTAACATTGCTCAAACAGTGTTTTATCTATTATAATTAGCTTTTAACATAAGTAGTTTGACTTTGGTCAGTTTGACTTTGGTCAAACAGCGTTTTAACATTGCTCAAACAGTCTTTTTAACTTTGGTAAAACAAACTTTCGAACCACTAAGAATCATATTTTTTGCAAACAGTTGTTTGACATTGGTTAAACAGTGGTTTGACTTTGGTCAAACAGTGGTTTGACTTTGGTCAAACAGTGGTTTGACTTTGGTCAAACAGTGGTTTGACTTTGGTGAAACAGTTTTTTGGCTGGTGTAGGTTTGAAATTGATCAGTTCGTAGCCTCTTATGCAGTCCAAATCCGGTATAATTTTCTTCCATATTGATAGTGAACACGGGGATCTTCAGAATTGTCTGCGTTGTAAATTACTTATGAATAAATTTATCACACATTGTTCTGAGATGAAAATACAATAGAGTTTGTAAAGTTTAAACCAAATAAAATTTAAACAAAATAGTAATTAAGAAAATATATATACAACTATACTTAGAACGGTGTAAGTTAAAACTCAGAAAAAACAATGATTACAAGCTAGTAAAAACTTCTTTGTAAACAACATTAGAAGTCTTATTTGTTTGTTTTCCATCAGCGTCGAATATTAGTATTTTAACACCTTCTCTGGTCTTGACCCTTGATAATGCAAAGTACAACTGACCATGAGTGAAGACAGGATCTTTCAAATAAAGACCAACCTTTGATAACGATTGTCCTTGACTCTTGTTAATTGTCATGGCAAAACAAACTGATAAAGGAAATTGTCTTCGTTGAAATTGAAAAGGTATTTTTTTGTCAGACGGGATCATATTAATCCTTGGAATAAAAACTCTCGTGCCAATGTTACCACCAAATATTACTTCAGCTTCTATAACTCTTTTACCAAGAAAAGTAATTTGAAGCCTTGTACCGTTACATAACCCTTTCTGTTGATCAATGTTTCGAAGAAGCATCATAGGAACACCAACTTTAAGAACTAATCTGTGATTAGGCAAGCCAGAAATCTTAAGAGCATTCAAATTTTCTGTTGAGTATAAGCTATCCTGAAAAGAATCAAGAATTTGTTCAGTTTGACATATACTATCAGAACTCAGATACTCTTTCGCATCACCAGGAAATAACGAAAGCAATCGATCATTAATTTCATGAACTACCTCATTTTTTGGGTGCTAGAATTGCTCGCTCCGAAAAAAATCCAGGAATCCTAAATTGTTCAATAATTGAAGGATATACAAAGTCAATTAAACTTTGTATCGGGTCACAAATATCGGTGATTAGTAGATCATCTGGTATCTCTATAATGGCGTCACCATCATTATCATCTCAAACGTTTCCTTCACTAATATCAATAAGCCATTTTGCAAATTCTCTGATAGACTCCATATTTGAACTTTCAGCTCCAATAGTTAGACGCATGTTTTTAGTCAGCCGTAACAGTCTGCATTTTGACCATATGCATGAAGAGCTTAAACATGCACTAACAATTTCTTGTCTAGTACCATTAGGTATAACAGGTAGGATTTGTCTAAAGTCACCACCAAATACAATAACTTTACCTCCAAAAGGAATATCCGAACGAATACTCCTACCTTCCAAAAATACGTCGGTCATCGTCCTATCTAAAGCTTCAAAGGCATGTTTGTGTACCATCGGTGCTTCATCCCATATGATTAATTGGGTTTCCTTTAATAATCTGGCAATATCACTATTTGGCTTAATATTTCACATTGAATCTTCTGTTAGATTGATGGGGATATGTAACCGAGAATGAGCTGTCCTTCCACGGGAAAGTAATAACGAAGCAATATCACTTGAAGCCACATTTAAAACTATTCCATTTCTACATCAAACTGCTGAGGCCAAAGTCTTCCATAAAAAGGTTTTTCCAGTTCCACCGTAACCATAGACAAAAAAGGCCTCCTTTACGGCCTACAACTGCTTCCATTATTTCGTCAAAAACCGCTCGTTGTTCATCTATAAGAGATTGATGCAACCTGTTAAACTCAGCTTGTACTTCATCTAGGTCATGCAACCTGCTTCCATTATTTTTGCTGGTTTTCTCAAAGATGGGGAGGTAGTTGTGAGGTTTTTTGATGTTCAGAGACATGATCGGAGAAGAAGGTGATTTGGGGATGAAACAGGGTTTAAGTTGGAGGGTTTTTAATATGTTGGAAACTGTTTTTGAGAGTTTTGAATTCGAGACGGCAGTGGTAGAACCTCGATTTAGGGATGAAACAGCTTTTATATAGAGAGAAGAAGTGAATGCTGACGTGACAGTAGTTACAAATATTTGATGGCTAAGAACTGTCCTCGTCAGAACCTCTCTTGCGACAACCGATGACAGTTGTTTGGAAACCTCTGTTGGACGTTGGGAACAATGTGAGTCAAACAGTCGTTAGATAAACAGAAGTTACGAGAACAGATGATAACTTTCAGCAGTTGTTTTATTTTTAGCTAACATTTGTCCACGTCAGGACCTCTGTTGTCATAATGGATGACAGTCAGCAGTATAGTAAATCAACAGTCATTAGGATAAACAGAAATTAGGACAACAGACGGTACCCTTTAACAGTGGATGTATTTTTAGGTAAGTAGAAGTTTCAAAAACAGTTTTTTTTTTTCAATCGGTGTAACTCAACAGTCGTAAATCTAACATCTGTTATTAGCCCAACCACTGTTAGTATCAAATCATCTGTTAAGCATTTTAAAATTGAATAAATCATCTTTTGTTCGTTAACGTCTGTTGATCCATAGCAGACCTTTGCATCTTCAGACATTTATTCATCAGCAGATGCTCTCTTTTGTCAGACTTTAGCTACAACACACCTTTTATAACACCAAAATATACCATAAATTCTTCCAAAAAACTGTTATTGATAAAAAAAATTATATAATAATACTTATAGCAGATGTTATATAATAATACTTATTCATCATTAGCCCAACCACTGTTAGTATCAAATCCTCTGTTAAGCATTTTAAGATTGAATATCATCTGTTGTTCGTTAACATCTGTTGACCCATAGCAGACATTTGCATCTTCAGACATTTATTCATCAGCCGATGCTCTATTTTGTCAGACTTTAGCAACAACACACCTTTTATAACAACAAAATATACCGTAAATTCTTCCAAAAAATTGTTATTGATAAATAAATTTATATAATAATACTTATTCATCATTAGCCTAACCACTATTAGTATCAAATCCTCTGTTAAGCATTTTAAGATTGAATATCATCTGTTGTTCGTTAACATCTGTTGACCCATAGCAGACCTTTGCATCTTCAGACATTTATTCATCAGCAGATGCTCTCTTTTGTCAGACTTTAGCTACAATACACCTTTTATAACAACAAAATATACCGTAAATTCTTCCAAAAAACTGTTATTGATAAAAAAATTATATAATAATACTTATAGCAGACGTTACATAATAATACTTATTCATCATTAGCCCAACCACTGTTAGTATCAAATCCTCTGTAAGCATTTTAAGATTGAATATCATATGTTGTTCGTTAACATCTGTTGACCCATAGCAGACCTTTGCATCTTCAGACATTTATTAATCAGCAGATGCTCTCTTTTGTCAGACTTTAGCTATCACACACCTTTTATAACAACAAAATATACCGTAAATTCTTCAAAAAAACTGTTATTGATAAACAAAATTATATAATAATACTTATAGCAGACGTTATATAATAATACTTATTCATCATTAGCCCAACCACTGTTAGTATCAAATCCTCTTTTACGCATTTTAAAATTGAATATCATCTGTTGTTCGTTAACATGTGTTGACACATAGCAGACCTTTGCATCTTCAGACATTTATTCATCAGCAGATTTTCTCTTTCGTCAAACTTTAGTCAACAGTGGTAATTTAACAGTGGTTAGAATACAGAGTTGTTTCATAATCAGCAGATGTTCTCTTTTACCAAACTTTAACTATAATAGACCTTTTTACAACTCCAAATATTGACTCTCTGTAATTTGCAAGAGCACAGATTCTTCAAAAAACTGCTCTCAATGATCAAATTCTAAACATTTGTTTTATCTTTGCACTCTCCTGCTGACCATCAAACGAACCTTTGATACTATTAAACCTCTGTTAACTTACCAAACAGATGTTTAGACACAATTCAACATCAACATAATATGTTCACCATCAAACCAATCCTTGACACTATTAAACCTCTGTTGACTTACCAAACAGATGTTCAAACACAATTCAACATCAACATAATCTAAATCTTACTCAAACACTAAATAATAAGTAAAAATAAAACACAACATAGATTCATAAAATTAAAATTTATTCATTTATTCATGACCTTCAAACTAAAAGTCCAATAATTACATCACATACTGAACAATATTAAAGTTCAAATCTAATAATAACAGCAAGAATTAAGAAACTTTAGTTTCAACTCCATCGATTGCTGAACGTCTCGATGTATGTCCTTCAGCATCGCCATGAACTGCACGTCTCTATCACCGCACTCTATATTACTGACGACACAAAGCTCACGAACGGAAGTTGAAGGCATCCGCATAAGATCTCTGGAAACCTGCTCTCAAGTGAACAGGCCAACTTGCAATCCATCAAAACATCTCTTCAGCTCTTGAAGAGTAGCTCTATCTTCATACACCTGTTCCTCGATTTGCCTGACAAAACGCTGCTTTAAATCATCTGATTTTGCATTTGTGAATGACGCCCTTTGAATAAACTATATTACTCGACTTTCCTGAAAGTACGATATCTTCGTAGGAAAACTTGATGAAAAACAGGCGAAGTGACTATGAGTTTATATACTGAAATTTGTAATTGTGAAAACGTGTATATTTAATATAAACATATTAATGTATATTTCAAAACAGCAGTCTTTTAATGCACAAAACTTTTCAAACCCCAACTTTTATGGGAAAACTGTAAAATTAAATACCAAGAAACCCAAGGGACAAAATTTCGAAGTTCAAAGAACAAAAGCAGATTATCACAATTACAATTAACCTCTTCATTTACCAAGTAGACGCGTTTTTAAACTCTATAAAAGACCGATGATTACTTTTGATTCAAAACATCAACAAATTATCCTACAAATCACTGTCTGTCAAAAATTGTTCCAAATCACAAAACCAACAAAAAATCTACATGGCAAACTTCAGCTTCTACCACTGGTCAGACACCAGCGATGTTAAAACACAATTCTCGATGTGGTCACTCAAAGAACAAAGAACAGACGAAGAACTAAACAGGAAAGTCGACAACATCAATGACACTAATTACAACAAAACCTAGAACAACATAGCATTGCTCGATGAAGTCCTCCACTCTCCTCCATCAGAGTTCCAGAAGAATGCCGAAGAGTTTCTGACACAACTTCTAAAACAGGATCAGAAAATCTGCCACATGCTAACTGACCTGAAATTCAAAAGAGTGCATGAAATCACATGGAGAAAGGCCAGAGTCTACGAAATCCTAGCAAGTGTTAACTCTAGTGTGTAATACTTTATAAATATTTCATTAAATTTCTATTTTTCTATGTAGTAGTTCATTTTAATAATATAAACATGCATCTTAACATATTCTAAAACGTCAGTGTAAATAAAAACTCTCAACATCATCAACAGTTAATCAAAATAAGAAACAAACCTAAAATGCAAAGGTCTCTTCTCAACTGTTGTAGCACATCTGACTTTTCACGATATTGCATGAATCTATCCTTTCTATAAAAGGAGAAAATCTTACTAACGCAAGAAAACCTGACTTTTGTTTTATCAAAAATCCAACAATGCACCTCTCCCATCAAAGAAGATAGCACATGCAACTTTTCACGATGTTGCAACAATGATACTGCAACATCGATATTAAAAGGTTGATGTGTGATGGGAAGCTTCATTGAAACGACGATGTTGGAACAATGATACTGGAACGATAACATGTAAATATAATCAACAAACATTCGAACAAAGAAGTCTAATCGGATATTAGCGGCTGAATCACGAGAAAGATGCATTTGAGAGAGAGAGATACGCTCACATATATGAGCGAGCGAGATTTGAATGTGAAACCAGATAATTATATCTTATTTATAGGATTAGAATATATGGTTTGAATTTTGAATTTTGAATGTGGAGCCAGAATTTTGAATCTCGACAGATGTTTATTGGGAACTGATGTTTGATTATAAAATGTTGAGGGCAGATGTTTAAACAAATTTTAAATGATATTTGAATCTCGACAGACCTGGTTTGGATTTTAAAGTGGGCCAGACCTTTGAGAGAGATAAGGGGGGTTTGAATTTTGAAAATGGAGCCAAAACTTATGTATTATAGATATGGGCAGTGGTTTTGATGGCAGTAGTTTGGATTTTAAAGTGGGTCAGACCTTTGAAATTTTAATGTAGAGCAGTGGTTTGGATTTTAAAGTGATTTTAAATTAGGCTTTATGATGTAATAATGACATAAGAAAAGTCTTGTTGGACAGCTTCTCTTGCTGACACGTCAGCTTTTCTTATGTCATTGGGATTTCTCCTTTTATAGAAAGTATAGATTTGGGTATTCATATGTCCAAAATAATTATAAGACAAATATATACGGTACCATCTCATCCATGATGATCATATCAAGACGATATATTTCATTTTTGTTTTCATTCATCATCTTCTTCGACACGCTAACAATCTTCACTCTAATCGAATAGTTGTTTGAGAATGTATTAAGATCGTTAAGCATGCTAACCTTTCAACCTCCATTTGAAGAGTGTACATAAAAAAAGAATAAGCAAAATATATCTATTGCTAAACGTAATATGATAATACAATAAGCATGGATGTTCTTAAAAAAATATCAAGGTTGGAATTCAAGCTTACCGATTCTCCATTCAAAATTTTAATTGAATGCAGTTGCAAATGTAATTTGAAAGGTAAGTAGTGTATATCCTTATATCCTGCTTTATTAAAGTAATTAAATATTAGAAATGATATGCAAAGTAGGCAAAAAAAAGAGAGAACGTCAATTTTAAATTACCATTTTGCATATTTTGAATTTCAAAATTACTGATATTATCAGTAATTACTGATCTGATTTGAAAGCAATTGTCATGATGACTTTTCTAATTTTTATTTTAACTTTAATTAAGAGATAATAACCGTCAATTTGAAATTCACATTTTTCATATTTTAAATGTCCAAAGCTCAAGAAATTAGCATTAATTACTGATTTGATTTGCACAAATAGTCATCAAGATTTTTTTTTTATTTTTTAATTTAACTTTAAATTTTATCATGAAAACAATGTTGGAGGAACTCTTATCTCATTGGAATGTAACGATTAGGTAAAATGGCAATTTCATTGTAATTCTAGTTTTCATTTGATAATTTCAATCTATCACTAATTAACACCATCAATAATAAAAATGTGAGCAGTGGCTGTTTTTTAGGGAAACCGCTGATGGTCAATATCAGTGGATGTCAACAATAAAAAAGTGAGCAGTGCTATTTTTCCTATCAGTGGATACCCAACAGTTTTTGAAACACTGATGTTTGGTCAGTCAGCGGTCAACACGAAGATTGAAGAAACAGAGGTTGTATTTCAGCGGTGGATAACTTTTAACAATCAAATGTTTGAACCAACACAGTGGTTGTAACATGATTTTAAACAGATGTTTCGCCTTATATATCAGTTTTCTGGACTTAAACAGAAGTTTGACCTTAAACAGATGTTTGCCCATAAACAGAAGTTTGGCCATAAACAGATGTTTGGCCTTAAACAAATGTTTGAGCTTAAACAAATGTTTGCCCATAAACATATGTTTGCAAAAAAAAGACCAATTTCAAGAATACTATACCCAAACAATCAAAATGAGGAGCTTAATAATCATCCAAGTGTACTTGATTTTTATTTATTAGTATAAAGATGAAACAACTGTTCAATTTATAGTACAGATCAAACCACTGAAGTGATGTGACAAATATTGTTACATATAAACACTGTTGTGATAAACACTGTTACATATAAACACTGATGTCATAAAAATTGTTACATATAAAACACTGAGGTGATGACATCTAACAACCTAACAGACTATAAAACACTGATGTGAAAAACACTGTTACATATAAACACTGTTAACATAAACAAAGGTAGAATAACTAATGTTGATGCTGAACCACTGTGTAGGTCCACCCGGAGGATCGAGTAACCTCTATTCCCTGTTTTCTGACAAACCCGTGAGTGCGGAATCCAAACGGGTAAGTTAAACCAAGTTACGAACACGTAAGACACAATATTCAACGATTAACACTCAATGTATTAATGCTAGAAAACGGTTACAATGTGGTGTTTACAAATGGTCTCTGTAAACTCTCAGTGTGTGTGTGTTACAATGTGCTGGCTCTCAAATCTATTCAGACTTGTCTCCTGTGTTCTGTCTGTTGTCTGTGTTTATATACTAACATGAACGACGAAATCAGAGGCCCACGAAATCACATCGACGAAATCAAAGTATTGGACGAAATCCAAGGGATTTCGTCACACAAGGTGTTTTCGTCCCATTTGGTTTTCACCAAAAGGGTTTTCACCATAAAGGTGATTTCATCACCAGGGGATTTCGTCATATGTATGGGCCTAAGGGATTTCACTACCTGGGCTTGGACATGTTGGGCCATAATCATAAACAGACAACACAGACTTAAACTAAACATGCATACTGCACACACGCAGTAGCAATTTACATGAAACGTTACAAAGTAAAACGCATACCGAGTCAAGACAGGAGGTTGTCTTGACTACGGCCTTCACTTCGTAACCGAGTCGAACCGAGCCGAGCCGTATCCACAAAATATGTATCAACAAACTCCCCCTTGGATGCTGCTCGTGAGGTTCGTAATCTCGTTCTCCATCTCTTGATGGTGCATTCATTCTCGGAAAGGATCTTCAAAGTCTTCACGTGAAACAATCAGGGAGTGTATCAACAAACTCCCCCCTTGAATGATGCTCGTGAATCTTTTGAACTTCAAAACTTTAGATCCTTGTGGTGTTGATGAGTGATCAACTACAACCCGATCATCTTGATCTTCTGATTGCATCAACGTCGTGTCTTCACTTTACGGCTTGTCATCTGACACGTTCTCTTCGCCTTTAGCTGATTCTGATGTCGCATCTGCACATACAAGAAAGCTAAACACGTAATGAGAACAACCGCTTGGAATTTAGACAAATTAAACGAAAAGACACATATGAGATCAAATCTCATTTAAACACCGACCGACAACAGATTGAAAGTTTAGAAAATTGATCAATTTTAACCTTTTAACTTTCAAAACTTGTTAACTTCGACTGTTTATGAAGATGTAATTGTTTTCTGGCTTACAATCAGGATTTTTGGTAGGATAGACTCGAGTTCCAACATTGGTCAATCAAAAATAAACTAGAAGCAAAATCTTTTTGACTTTTATAAAGTTTAGATTAAAACACACCTAAAATCTTTTTGGAATTTTTCATTTTTCAAAAGTAAAGACGGAAAGCAATAAATAAATATATACAAAGATGCAGAAACGAAAGCAGTAACCAAATATTTACAGACATTCTTTTTGCGAGTTTCGAGGGTAAGAGAATCATATCAGTGTACGGTCACGCCAAAACGCTCTTTTTGTTCAATTAGTTAACATTTAGATAAGCATCCTATAACAATTATCGGTATTGTTGTCCACATAAGCTCAACTTATCAGATGTAATCATGGCGAGGGGATACGTTAAGGTATGATTTATGCTTACCGACCGGTGTTCATCCACACACGACACATTCCTGTATCAAGGTATGCACGAGAATTCATCTTACCGGTGAGTATACCTCTTATCATCCGTTTGACCGTACTCACTTATTTGATTGAAAACAAGCCCTATGTGATAGAATCGCTTATTGATGAGGAACTTGATTTTCATATGCATGAGGGCACAGGAGCAAGTCCGTGAACAGGTCAGTACTTTCGTACAGCAAAGAGACGAACTTGACTCCCGCAAAGAAAGCTGTGATAAATTATCACTTATTTTGTGGACATGTGATTCTTGATCACTTATTGAGGTCGAATGCAGTATGTACACGTATGTATGATATCATGGAAGATCTTAGACTTCGTCTCCGTTGTTTTTACGGTTTGATACAACCATGATACCCAGATGATAAGACAGCATAAAGACCGAATATCTCAGAACCTCGGCAATCTCTCAAACAAAATTTCGGTACTAAGACCATATGCCAATATACGGTTCCCAACTGGTCTTCAGTCGATTAAGATTTATATCACCCTGCACACTTTAAAATGATTGTGAGCCTACCGATACATCTTATATAGAGCTGCTTATCGTTTTTCCATTTTTAAGTTCATTTCAAAGAGATTTCGACAGACCACTGATGTACTATCATATTCTCTTTTTCTCGCCAGGAAACTCATTTTTGTTTTCTATTGTTTTTGGGTTTTGAAATTTTTCGATGTTTTTGAATTTTCAAATTTGGATTTACTCCCCCTAAAATCAACAAACTATGATAAATTTTAAAAACACAAAGGTATTTACAAAAAGGATTTCCCGATCTCGGTTAATTCATGTTTTACCTGAATGCCGTTTACCAAAATTAATTTTAATCAGAAATGATTTATCGAATTTTAGAAAAATGAGTTGGCACGTCAGTAATCGGTGTGGACCATGACAACATTGACGAGTTTCATAGTGAAACAATCACGTGTGAGGTGATATTCGAGTTCAACGTGTCAAGTCAAGGAGTGCTGTACGAGATGATAATAATTTATAAAGCAGCTTAAATATCGACAAGTATAGGAGAGATTAGAAATTCAAAACCGTATCCTGCAACTGCTTCGTGCATTGCAAGGAATCTGAGTGCTCTCCCAAACTGGATATCCACCCGGTGTGGATTTCAAAGTCGATTTTGCAGCTACTGAGAAGTCTCTTCACAACAACAAGATCATAAACCTCTGGGTCCGGCTGGTCTTCCACATTGCACCAGCGAAGGTCTTTCTCTTTCTCTTTCAGAAGTAGTGTGCGGTTGTTCAATCCATGCCAAGGCATCCGCACACCCGGTTGGTTTGTTCAACAAACACATTTTCTTCAATCACACCGCGAAGAAATGTACACTGCACGTTCATCTTGTTGATTTTGATCTTCAGACGTGTTGCAGGTGCGTACATTTTGATTGAATCTATCCTGGGGACCCGATCAAAGCCTTGAACAATCAAACTTTTGAATGATTTTCATTTTGTCGAAGGTTTTCAATTTCTTTCGACAGACAATTATGTCTTCTTTTCTTTTTCTCTCCATCAAAGGCAACAATTTCTTTTGTCGCCGATCTTGTGCATGAACATTCCACTATCAATAATCCTATGACTATCGAAAGTTCTTCCTGGAACATCCTGCACACTCACTCAGAGATTAGTTGGAGAGGGGGACCCAAGCCTTAATAGACTTGGGTCGTCCTTCATCATCGAGGATTGTGACTTCGATTTCCTGGTGATTCGGAATGGATTGAGCTTCCCCTGAAACAGTTACCGATTTTGGTTTCCAAATCTGTTTTTGTTTTTCATATTTAATTTCTAACTTAACAGACTTTGTTTGGACAACCTCCGGTTTTAATGCCTTTTCAACTTCTTTGACTTTTTGACGTCGTTGTTTTGTTTCTTGTTCTTTAACAGTGCGTTTATCATGTTTTGGAGAAACAGGACGACGTTGTGAGTGACCTTGTTCATAGGGGGCTCTTTCAACAAAATTTGGTTTGAGCGAGTTTGTGCAGTCTTTAATGATGTGCCCAAACTTCCCACATTTGAAACAAGTTCTCCTTTCAACAAACTTAGGAGAACCGGTTTGACTTTCACGTGTTGAACCTGTAGACCCAGAGGTACTTGTTCCTTTATCACACCCGTTTGTGTGTTGGGTGTAATTGCTTTGAGCATTACGTTTTAAAATCTTGACTTGTTGGATAAAATCGGTGTTTGATTTGTTTTCAAAAGTCTCAATTTTATCAGTACCCTTGGAGGCCACAAACTTAACGTCTTTGCATTTCTTCTTGTAACGAGCTCCTTTTGTTTCAGCCTTTGGTTGTGTCACCTTAGGCTTTTGAGCTCGTTGTTGTTGCTGTTTACCCTTAAAAGCGATAGTTTGTTGCTTCGTTGGTGATTTTTGATTTCCATATTTTCTTCTAACTTCAGCTTTTGGAATCGGATCACACTGAGTTACTGAAACTCTCGGGATCCCCTTTTCCAAAAACTTACTGGTAGTATCTTCAAACACTTTATCAATCAAAGATTGATTGACATTTTTAATTGGAAAAGTTGTGTTTGAATAAATTTTATCATCACCAACTAAAGTGTACAACACGTTATTACTCTTAACGGTAGACACAGATTTCTTGTCATTCTTGACAGGATCTATCACTTGTTTGACAACTGGTTGAACAGCAGGAGTAGGAGGATCACAAAGAATATGATTCTCAATTGGAATTTCTACTCCTTTCATCTTGTCAAGTGATTTATCCTGATCACGCATATCTGATTCTGGTTCATCATCAGACGACTCATAGTCCTCAATAATTGAACCCTAGGCCAGTAGTAACTTCCTCATAATCAAGAGGCACACTGGGTTCAAAATGAGGCATATCCTCTTCATCGGGCATTCTGGTATAGTTGTGTCTCAAAGGGGGTGGACACGACTTATACCCAATGCCTTTCACGTTCCCTTTCAGCTTTCGAACGTCTATGATGTGATCAAGCACATATCGGGAGTTAGAATAACTATCCAATTTGAGCTTGATCGCATCATGCTCGCATTTGGCAACGGCTAGCTCCTTTTTGGTTTCCTCAATGATATTAATGTAGTTATTAATACCAATTTGTTTGTTGAAAACAGTTTTTGTTAATTCGGAAACACTTTTCTTTAAAGTTTCAATTACAGATTTAAAATCCTTTTCATTTCGAGCTAAAGCCATGTTTCCCTCTTTGCACTTAGACAGCTCAATCACTAAATTTTGATTATGACTGTGAACCTTTTCAGATTCCTCTTTCAATTCTGCACAAGCATTACAAACACTAGGAGTAGGAGGATCAGAATTTACCTGACTTGTCGAGGCCGAGACATTTGCCATAAAGGCAGTCTGATAAGAAAAAGATCCATCTTCAGAATGATAATCTCCCGCATTCGAGCTTTCTTCATCTGAACTCCCGCTATAACCCGAGCTGTCGTCACTTTCAGAAAATTCTTCCTTGTGAACGTGCTTGATGTGATTGATGATCTTCGCATAACATGCACTTCCTCCTCCCAACTGTACGGACCAATCACATCCTTCATCAGCTTGAACAGTCAATGCTCGATTGGTGTTTGAAGGTCCAGACTGGTTCTGGTTCTGACTGTTGTTCACCGCTACTATCCTTTGTTCACGATTGTCTTGATTTGCATTAGAAGTACTCGTCTGATTTCTGAACGGATTCTGATTGCCTTGCTTGCTTGGTCGGGTGCACTCACGTTTGAAGTGACCCTTTTCGCCACAATTGAAACATGTAACCGTATCTTTATCAAACCCGTACTTCGTATCATATTTGCCTTCCAAGCTTGTTCTTCCAGTTCGAGTCATGAAATCCTTTGCCCTTCTAACAGCACTTGCAAATGCCCACTTGATATCCATTAACTCCATTTCATCACGGTCTATCTGCTGATAATCTTCATTGGTCATATTGATGTTTCCAATTTGACCTGCTACCAATCCACAGTATGAACTGAACATTGTGTTGAGAAGTTCCAAATGTTCCTTTGCAACTTCTACACTGACTTTTGAAAGATTGGAAGTATCAACTCTGACAGTGTTGGTATTTTGGGGTGAAGGATTGTTGGTATAATGCGCTTGTTGTTGTTGTGGTTGGGCATGAGGTGGAGGTTGAGGTATGGATTGTGACATGTAAGCACTTTGATTCCACTGTGGAAACGGTGATGAGTTTGTATTTGACACAAACGCCGTTTGAAGCTTCGGTTGCTGAACGGAACTAGAACTAGCTGAAGGACCAAAACCAGGCAAATACATTTCTGTGTTTTGAGGAGGTGCAGTTGCAATCCTTTTAGCTTTCCGAATTTCCTCTTCGTTCTTGTGCTCCAACTTCTGAATGAATTCATAAAGACTGACATTGGCTGCATCCAGAGCGCCCGTATGCTTTAGAAGCTCAATGAATGGACTCCACTTAGGAGGTAGAGCATCAGCAAATCGTGCAACCATTTCCGGATGAGTTGCAGCAACACTATAAGAACTCATTTCACTAATCAAATGATAAAAACGAGAAGTCACATCATTTAGAGTTTCATTCTCCAAGAACTGAAATGATTCAAACTCTTTCTTCAATAGATCATGGCGTGTCTTTCTAGTAGCTGCATTTCCTTCTCCTCTCGCTACCAATGCATCCCATAAACCTTTCGTGGTCTTACAATATGAGAATTGATGAAAGATGTCTCTGTGAAGTGCTTGAGTGAGAATAGCATACGCCTTCTTCTCCAGATCATATGCCTTTGATCGGAGTGTCGCGCTCCGGTCAAAGATAATATTTATATGCCCTAATTACCCTTAACAAATAGCTAATGGTAGTGAGGGGTCGAACCACGAAGAGTATGTGGTTTGTGTATGGATTCGAATGAATTAGAACAAATGTCACGATTTATGAAGCTTACTAGAATGTTTCTGTATTTTTGTTTAATTGAGATATGTGAATTTAGACTAAGTGAATTGATTAAATTGATTAACAACTAATGATTAACGATTACGAGAAAATTGATTACGAGAACAATAATAAGAAAAAGGAATCACACCCAGTTTCGGTAATTGCTAACCTAGGATTTCTACAAGTTTTAGATTCAATTCAAATGCATTCGATTAACGGATTTAGTGTACCGTGACTTAGGTACTAATAACTATCAACGTCCCAAAGAACGGACAAGAATACACTTTGTAATCAACACAAGTAAATCCTAACCACGACAATGCACAATTACATATCACCATTTCGCAAAGTCATAACTTTTAACATCGTTCGACAATTTACGAATTCGCAACAAATGTAACACTATTGTCAAAAGTTTCAAAAATCAAACACAAATTGTCACTAAGTTGAAACAAGAACAATTCGAAACCCTAGAATTAACAACTACCTACACCGGGGTGAAACCGAGATGATTAGCCGCTCATGGTTGAAGAAGCTTGATCACCGGATGTTTGGAACGTGAATGAAGGCATCTTGAAGCTTGATGGATGAATGAATGGTGAATGGTGAATGATGAAGGTTTGGTGAAGGATGATAGTGGTAGAAGGATTAGGGTTTGTGGAATGATTGATTGTGAAGATGGTAATGATGATTCTTCATGATCTTCAATGATGGCGATGATAGATGTAATTGGTAGGTGAATGGTAGATGGTCATGGCTCCAAGAACAAGGTTTGAACTCCAAAATAGTTGTAACTTACGAAACCAATGCTGAAAGACCAATCAAAATCGAGCTTAACCCCCAAATCATCAAAGTTCGCGTTTGAAAAATCTGATGCCCGTCGCCGACGGGCCTGACCCCGTCGCCGACGGGTTCTCCTGATGGGGTTTTCGTCCGACGGGTTAAATGACTGGTTACGGGAGTTTTTGGCATACGGGGCTTTCCTGAGCCCGTCGGGGACGGACATATACCCGTCGCCGACGGCTTGTCCAACTCTACTTCTCCAATTTTTGTTTCTTACACTCCTGGTTGATCCGTAACGCGTCCTGGTGCTCCGGTTTTCGACCCGGTGACCCGTAAGGCTCCCGAAAAGCTCCTTAAACTTCGTTAAACCTGCATAAACACAAGTCTAATTAAAAGTAGGCCATTCAAGATTAAAACTCATATAAAACATAAAGTTACACACTAACGAGCACCGGTTTTCAATCACGTATCACATCCCTACACTTGTCTTTTGCTTGCCCTCAAGCAAATCTGTTTTTCACTTTCACGTGGGTCGAACAATGAATACACTCCCCATTCCCGAGACTAAGGTTAAGGTCTATTGTCATACAAAAGTCCACATTCTTTACAATTTCCACATATTTACCGGTAAAGTGAATAATCACATATAATAATGGTTATCCAAGATTAACTCGCCCGTAAAACTAACAAATCATGCATATCCCTCACAATGTGCTCTCCACTCGGCTTAAAAATTGGCTAATGTGTATAATGTATTAGCATTTCAACAATTAATCGCTCAAAACCGATTAGAACACGTACCCGCATAGGCTTGCAACTCAATCATTCTCCACCACTGATCACAAATACTAAGCACAAGTCATAAGGTCTTTGTAAGGGTTGTAACAGGGCTAGGCTAAGGGTAGGAAGTATGATATTTTAAAGTGGCTAAGGTGATGAAAATTCGATTTTTATTACAAAAGACTATTCTAAACAAAAGTAAACTATAAACATCAACTACAAGGCAATAACTTTAGCCTTTTATTTCTCAAACTAAGAACATATATTTTTGTTCTTTTCTCAACAACTTTCTATCTTTTTCATGCGTTTTCTGATTTTTTTTATGCAAACAAACAAATACAACTATACAAACTTTACTTCTATAATCGAATTTCCATCACAAAGGTTTAAAAGAAAAAGGTTTTAAGGTTATTGGTTAAAGGGTAATCAAACGAAGGGTTTAGGCTCAAGATTGGCTACTAGGGGATAATTTTTGGGTAAGGGTATAAAAATGGTGTAAAAGGAAAAGGTTTACCTAATGCCTTACTCATTCTTGTGCTTGTATTCGGTCTATGGTCTCAAACGTATCAAAAGTTGCAAGTTCTACAATACGCGACTAATGGTCCACTCAAACAAAGAAACATGTAAATGTAAATCTATGATATAAAAGTGGCTCAAACCTCACGTATAAGGGTATGATATGTGATATGCGTAAATTGATAGTTCCTTAGGCGAATTATTCCCAAATAACCACCCGCTAAATACCCGTTATGCTTATTAATTTGAACTTGACCATGACAAAAGACCAAATGGGTTGTGACATCCCTCGTTGACTTGGTTACTTGTGCTTTTAAGATCGCTTTTGAAACAAGAAATTTTGAAAAATTTTTGAAATTTTCCCCCATCCCCACACTTGAGGGAAACATTGTCCTCAATGTGTAAGAACTAGAGTTTTTAAAACGCACAAGGGATGTGACACGACTAACCTTCCCAAAATCTCACCCCGGAAAATAAAATACAATTTACAATCCACTTATTACTAAACTAAACTAAGAATCAAAGTAAAAAGGAAACGCATGCACCTGATTTTTGTCGGAGTGTCGCTTGATGCTCATATCTTCTTCATCTCTTCATAAGAACGGTTGTCCCGCGAACATGTTGTACCTACAAATTCTAATCCTTGTGTAGAAGCATGCTTCTCACAACCATCAAAATTTGTTAGTTACCTAGTTCTACCACTTTTATGAAAAGATTACCAAGCTATACGTTGTTTCACTTTGATTTATGTGGAAAATAATTTACAACAACAACAAACCTAACTCACTTTCGTAGGAATCACGGTTGCATTTAGCTTATGCAACAAGCCCTTTTAAACCCCCCAATAGCTTGGGAGGACGAGAGGTCTCGTGAGGGCTATATAGGGAACACACCCACAACGTTCAATTAATTACTAAAACGAAATAACAAATTATACAACAACAATAACAACAACAACAAAACTACGGAGAAAAACTAAAATTAACTAAAAAAAGTATACAACAACAATTAACTTACCACCTCATGGTGGTCGAATGGCATGCTTGTCGTCCACGAGCTCCTCAAAATCACCCACCGGTGATTCGTACCATTTGTTGCCAAACTGTCCAAACTTCCTCACCTCTTCTTCCTCTTTCTTTTCTAAAGGTGACTTCTTCGCTTTCTTTTTCTTGACCGTCTTCTTCTTTGTTTCTCCCAACCTATCAACCATAGCACATACTTTTTTGTTTGGATTCATGTCCTTTTTAGGACACTTATCCTCACCGAGTGGGTTAGTAAATTTTGGAAAAACATTTAAATTTAATTCCCGGTCCCCAAACTTCATGCTTACCGTTCCCGTTGCACAATTTATTATGGCATTAGCAGTTGCCAGAAACGGTCTACCCAGTATGACTATCGGTTGGGTGTCCCCAACACACCCAACATAGTCTACTACCAAAAAGTCAACTAGGTAGTAGCAATCATCCACCTTAACAATCACATCCTCCACCATCCCCCTTGGATGCGTGGGCGTCTGATCAGACAACACCACGGGAGTGTCAAACTTTTTCAATGGACCAAAATCATATTGGTCGTATAGACTCCCGGGCAATATGCTTACACAAGCTCCAAGATCTAGGAGCGCCCTCTCAATTTTGAATGTTCCAATTTGAATTGGAATAAGAGGATCTCCCGGATCTTGAGCTTTTTGGGGAAGCGCACTCGATAAGACGGCACTAACATGTGATACTAAATCAACCGGGTTGAGTAATTTATTGTGCCGTTTTTCGATGCTCAACTCTTTCAAGCATTCCACATGAGCCGGAACCTTTTTAATGTCATCAAGTAACGGCAAATTAATTTTAGCATGTTTAAAATTTTCCCACCCCTCGTCCTTTGGTGGGTATCGTTCTTCACTTTTCGATGCATTAAGAGGGTTAAGTTGATTTAAACAATTTTCACAAAAAGCATTTATAGTTATGTTTTCAATTTTACTTTGTGACATCGTTTCTTGTTCTTTTTCACTTCCCGGCTCATCACTCATATTTTCCACTACACAATCAATGAATTGTGATGGTGGAATGCTTTCAACACTACAAACTTCATCATTTAAGAAAATACTTACCGCATTAACGCGTGCATTCCTCACGTTGCTTGTGCTTGAACCTTGATGCCTCGGGTTCACTGTAGTGTCACTTGGAAGTCCTCCTCCGCTTCCACGAATCTGAGCCATCTCTTGAGCAGGTTGGCCTACTTGTTTCTCTAATGCCTTTTGGGATTTATCCCTCACCTCAAACTCTTTCCGCATTTCAATTTTAATTTCTTGGTTTGAATTCCGCATTTCAGTTTTAAGTTCTTGATGCGAGTTGGTGAGAGTGCTCATAGTGTTCATGATAGCATCTAGTTTCGAGTCAATCGAATTATCACCTTGGGAGTTGGATGCACCACCCCCATTACCACCTTGGTTGTAACCCCGTTGATAGTTGCCTTCACGGTTTTGATACCCTTGATTACCACCTTGGTTGTAATTCCTTTGGTAACCCCCTTGGTTACCACCTTGATTCCCCGCTTGGAAATTCGGATTCATTTGATTCGAAGAATTGCCATACCGGAAATTAGGGTGATTTCTCAAACCCGGATGGTAAATGTTGGAGTTCATGTCATATTGCTTTCGATCCCCATACACTTGGTTTACCTCCTCGGTGTAATCATTCGACCCCGTTGGGCATTGCTCGGTTTTATGCCCAATATCTCCACATTCTACACACACCGCGAATTGCACCGCGTTCACTTCCTTCTTCTTTATTCGAGCCATTTCCCGCTCTAAGGTAGAAATCCGATCTTTAGAGTCAAGATCGGGAAGTGACCGGGAAATGGGATGTTTCTTAGCTCGATCGGCCGATTCTTTCTCTTTTGACCGCTTACTCATCCATTCCAAAAACTCCCAATCATCGTCTTCATGGTTGCTCAAAAGAGTCCCGTTACTTGTCGACTCGAGACGATTCCATGTTGTGTCATCCAACCCACGTACAAAACACTTCACCAACTCCCACTTTTCTATTTGGTGATGTGGGCATCTCCGCATCAATTCTTTAAATCGAGTGAATGCTTCATGTAACGGTTCACTCTATAATTGCCGAAATGACCTTATTTCATCCCTAGCGTCGTCAGTCTTCGCCATCGAATAGTATTCGTCTAAAAAGACTTGTTGCATCTCTCCCCATGTCCGGATGCTATTCGTTTGAAGTGTAAGGAACCATTGCTTCGATTTGTCTTTCAACGAAAATTGGAACAAACGAAGTTTGACCTCCTCTAGTGCGAAGTTATGCCCCCCGATAGTGCTGCAAATGGAAGAAAACTCCGCCAAATGTGTGTACGGTTCGTCGTTAGACCTTCCATTAAAATGAGGAAGTATGTTGATGTAATGTGGTTTACAATCAAACATCATCCTCTCACAAACGATTGGTGAGTCGTTCTCGGTGACAACCGGCCTAAAACGATCATTCACTCCCCGTGGAGGTTGTTGACGACGATGGGGACCGTTAACTTCTTGATCAACCACTCTTCGGTTGTCCCTTCTATCATTTCTTCTTTCATTCCTACCTTGGTTACCTCTTTGATTGCCACCCCCCACAAAACGAGGAATCCGGTTATGGTGAGCTTTGTTGTTATTGTTGCGACCCCCACCATTTTGGTTCCGTTGATAGTCGTTTCGTGGTTGACGGTTGTTCTCATACCCATCATTTCTTCCGTCTCCATAACCATAATCGTCATCCCCAACATAATTGGCATTTTGATAGCCAAATTCTTCATCTTCATATCCTCTTGCGTTGTAGCCATTACCCCGATTTATGTATCCCCAATCTTCATCACCATCCACTCGATCATCATAGTAACCCCCATCATCCGAATTTTCTGTATGAATGCTTACATGTTCCGGCGATTGATAATCGGGAACACTATAAGGCTCATCATCGAGGATTGCATTCCTTAAGTTATCGATGTTGAAAAATGGGTCTTCATTCGCGGGATTGCCGCGATCACGATTACCTCTACGATCGGAATTGACATTCCGATCATCAAGGTTGATGGGTAAAGAAGCTTGTCGATGAAGGTTTTGTTGTTGGGGTGTTCGTTGGTTATTATTGGGATTTTGGTTTCTGAAAGGTGGTGTGGGTGGTCTAGCGTTGACGTTACCACCCGGTTGCTCTTGAGGTATAGGTTGGACGTTTTGGGCGGGATTGAAGTTGCTTCGGTATTGAAATTGGTTCGGGTTTTGGTTTTGGTTGAAGTTTTGGTTGGAATTTTGGTTCGCCATTGAATCGGTTTCAATGGTCGGTGTGAGTTGTGGCGTTTGGTTGGTTTGATTAGAAGCAAGTGTTGCCTCTAACCGGCTTGCTAGATTTCTTCTTGCTACTCTTTCGATTTCCGGTTCGTAGACTAAAGGTGAAGTCCTCCTGGAGTTCCGCGTATGCATGCACTACCTGTAATCTGCACAAGTAACACACCCCGCGTAACAAGGAAAAAGACAAGTACAAAAAGAAAACTAAACAAATTAAACAGATAATCACACAAATTCAAACAATAATCCAAACAAAAACCTTCATCATTAAATGATGAAGTTTGTAGAGTTTGAGGTGAGGGATAAATCCCAAAAGGCATTAGAGAAACAAGTAGGCCAACTTGCTCAAGAGATGGCTCAGATTCGTGGAAGCGGATGAGGACTTCCAAGTGACACTACAGTGAACCCGAGGCATCAAGGTTCAAGCACAAGCAACGTGAGGAATGCACGCGTTAATGCGGTAAGTATTTTCTTAAATGATGAAGTTTGTAGTGTTGAAAGCATTCCACCATCACAATTCATTGATTGTGTAGTGGAAAATATGAGTGATGAGCCGAGAAGTGAAAATGAACAAGAAACGATGTCACAAAGTAAAATTGAAAACATAACTAAAAATGCTTTTTGTGAAAATTATTTAAATCAACTTAACCCTCTTAATGCATCGAAAAATGAAGAACGGTACCCACCGAAGGACGAGGGGTGGGAAAATTTTAAACATGCTAAAATTAATTTGCCGTTACTTGATGACATTAAAAAGGTTCCGGCTCATGTGGAATGCTTGAAAGAGTTGAGCATCGAAAAACGGCACAATAAATTACCCAACCCGGTTGATTTAGTATCACATGTTAGTGCCGTCTTATCGAGTGCGCTTCCCCAAAAAGCTCAAGATCCGGGAGATCCTCTTATTCCAATTCAAATTGGAACATTCAAAATTGAGAGGGCGCTCCTAGATCTTGGAGCTTGTGTAAGCATATCGCCCGGGAGTCTATACGACCAATATGATTTTGGTCCATTGAAAAAGTTTGACACTCCCGTGGTGTTGGCTGATCAGACGCCCACGCATCCAAGAGGGATGGTGGAGGATGTGATTGTTAAGGTGGATGATTGCTACTACCTAGTTGACTTTTTGGTAGTAGACTATGTTGGGTGTGTTGGGGACACCCAACCGATAGTCATACTGGGTAGACCGTTTCTGGCAACTGCTAATGCCATAATAAATTGTGCAACGGGAACGGTAAGCATGAAGTTTGGGGACCGGGAATTAAATTTAAATGTTTTTCCAAAATTTACTAACCCACTCGGTGAGGATAAGTGTCCTAAAAAGGACATGAATCCAAACAAAAAAGTATGTGCTATGGTTGATAGGTTGGGAGAAACAAAGAAGAAGACGGTCAAGAAAAAGAAAGCGAAGAAGTCACCTTTAGAAAAGAAAGAGGAAGAAGAGGTGAGGAAGTTTGGACAGTTTGGCAACAAATGGTACGAATCACCGGTGGGTGATTTTGAGGAGCTCGTGGACGACAAGCATGCCATTCGACCACCATGAGGTGGTAAGTTAATTGTTGTTGTATACTTTTTTTAGTTAATTTTAGTTTTTCTCCGTAGTTTTGTTGTTGTTGTTATTGTTGTTGTATAATTTGTTATTTCGTTTTAGTAATTAATTGAACGTTGTGGGTGTGTTTCCTATATAGCCCTCACGAGACCTCTCGTCCTCCCAAGCTATTGGGGGGTTTAAAAGGGCTTGTTGCATAAGCTAAATGCAACCGTGATTCCTACGAAAGTGAGTTAGGTTTGTTGTTGTTGTAAATTATTTTCCACATAAATCAAAGTGAAACAACGTATAGCTTGGTAATCTTTTCATAAAAGTGGTAGAACTAGGTAACTAACAAATTTTGATGGTTGTGAGAAGCATGCTTCTACACAAGGATTAGAATTTGTAGGTACAACATGTTCGCGGGACAACCGTTCTTATGAAGAGATGAAGAAGATATGAGCATCAAGCGACACTCCGACAAAAATCAGGTTCATGCGTTTCCTTTTTACTTTGATTCTTAGTTTAGTTTAGTAATAAGTGGATTGTACATTGTATTTTATTTTCCGGGGTGAGATTTTGGGAAGGATAGTCGTGTCACATCCCTTGTGTGTTTTAAAAACTCTATTTCTTACACATTGAGGACAATGTTTACCTCAAGTGTGGGGATGGGGGAGTAAGTCACCTTTAGAAAAGAAAGAGGAAGAAGAGGTGAGGAAGTTTGGACCGTTTGGCAACAAAAGGTACGAATCACCGGTGGGTGATTTTGAGGAGCTCGTGGACGGCAAGCATGCCATTCGACCACCATGAGGTGGTAAGTTAATTGTTGTTGTATACTTTTTTTTAGTTAATTTTAGCTTTTCTCCGTAGTTTTGTTGTTGTTGTTATTGTTGTTGTATAATTTGTTATTTCGTTTTAGTAGTTAATTGAACGTTGTGGGTGTGTTCCCTATATAACCCTCACGAGACCTCTCGTCCTCCCAAGCTATTGGGGGGGGGGGGAGGGGGGTTTAAAAGGGCTTGTTGCATAAGCTAAATGCAACCGTGATTCCTACGAAAGTGAGTTAGGTTTGTTGTTGTTGTAAATTATTTTCCACATAAATCAAAGTGAAACAACGTATAGCTTGGTAATCTTTTCATAAAAGTAGTAGAACTAGGTAACTAACAAATTTTGATGGTTGTGAGAAGCATGCTTCTACACAAGGATTAGAATTTGTAGGTACAACATGTTCGCGGGACAACCGTTCTTATGAAGAGATGAAGAAGATATGAGCATCAAGCGACACTCCGACAAAAATCAGGTGCATGCGTTTCCTTTTTACTTTGATTCTTAGTTTAGTTTAGTAATAAGTGGATTGTACATTGTATTTTATTTTCCGGGGTGAGATTTTGGGAAGGTTAGTCGTGTCACATTCCTTGTGCGTTTTAAAAACTCTAGTTCTTACACAGTGAGGACAATGTTTACCTCAGGTGTGGGGATGGGGGGGTAGTAAAAGTTTTTGATTTTGACCCGTTCATTTAAATTCTACACATTGAGGACAATGTTTACCTTAAGCGTGGGGATGGGGGAAAATTTCAAAAATTTTTCAAAATTTCTTGTTTCAAAAGCGATCTTAAAAGCACAAGTAACCAAGTCAACGATGGATGTCACAACCCATTTGGTCTTTTGTCATGGTCAAGTTCAAATTAATAAGCATAACGGGTATTCAGCGGGTGGTTATTTGGGAATAATTCGCCTAAGGAACTAGCAATTTATGCATATCACATATCATACCCTTATACGTGAGGTTTGAGCCACTTTTATATCTTAGATTTACATTTACATGTTTCTTTGTTTGAGTGGACCATTAGTCGCGTATTGTAGAACTTGCAACTTTTGATACGTTTGAGACCATAGACCGAATACAAGCACAAGAATGAGTAAGGCATTAGGTAAACCTTTTCCTTTTACACCATTTTTATACCCTTACCCAAAAATTATCCCCTAGTAGCCAATCTTGAGCCTAAACCCTTCGTTTGGTTACCCTTTAACCAATAACCTTAAAACCTTTTTCTTTTAAACCCGTGTGATGGAAATTCGATTATAGAAGTAAAGTTTGTATAGTTGTATTTGTTTGTTTGCATAAAAAAAATCAGAAAACGCATGAAAAAGATAGAAAGTTGTTGAGAAAAGAACAAAAATATATGTTCTTAGTTTGAGAAATAAAAGGCTAAAGTTGTTGCCTTGTAGTTGATGTTTATAGTTTACTTTTGTTTAGAATAGTCTTTTGTAATAAAAATCGAATTTTCATCACCTTAGCCACTTTAAAATATCCTACTTCCTACCCTTAGCCTAGCCCCGTTACAACCCTTACAAAGACCTTATGACTTGTGCTTAGTATTTGAGATCAGTGGTGGAGAATGATTGAGTTGCAAGCCTATGCGGGTACGTGTTCTAATCGGTTTTGAGCGATTAATTGTTGAAGTGCTAATACATTATACACATTAGCCAATTTTTAAGCCGAGTGGAGAGCACATTGTGAGGGATATGCATGATTTGTTAGTTTTACGGGCGAGTTAATCTTGGATAACCATTATTATATGTGATTATTCACTTTACCGGTAAATATGTGGAAATTGTAAAGAATGTGGACTTTTGTATGACAATAAACCTTAACCTTAGTCTCGGGAATGGGGAGTGTATTCGTTGTTCGACCCACGTGAAAGTGAAAAACAGATTTGCTTGAGGGCAAGCAAAAGACAAGTGTGGGGATGTGATACGTGATTGAAAACCGGTGCTCGTTAGTGTGTAACTTTATGTTTTTATATGAGTTTTAATCTTGAATGGCCTACTTTTAATTAGACTTGTGTTTATGCAGGTTTAACAAAGTTTAAGGAGCTTTTCGGGAGCCTTACGGGTCACCGGGTCGAAAACCGGAGCACCAGGACGCGTTACGGATCAACCAGGAGTGCAAGAAACAAAAATTGGAGAAGTAGAGTTGGACAAGCCATCGGCGATGGGTATATGTCCGTCCCCGACGGGCTCAGGAAAGCCCCGTATGCCAAAAACTCCCGTAACCAGTCATTTAACCCGTCGAACGAAAACCCCATCAGGAGAACCCGTCGGCGACGGGGTCAGGCCCGTCGGCGACGGGCATCAGATTTTTCAAACGCGAACTTTGATGATTTGGGGGTTAAGCTCGATTTTGATTGGTCTTTCAGCATTGATTTCGTAAGTTACAACTATTTTGGAGTTCAAACCTTGTTCTTGGAGCCATGACCATCTACCATTCACCTACCAATTACATCTATTATCACCATCATTGAAGATCATCAAGAATCATCATTACCATCATCACAATCAATCATTCCACAAACCCTAATCCTTCTACCACTATCATCCTTCACCAAACCTTCATCATTCACCATTCATTCATCCATCAAGCTTCAAGATGCCTTCATTCACGTTCCAAACATCCGGTGATCAAGCTTCTTCAACCATGAGCGGCTAATCATCTTGGTTTCACCCCGGTGTAGGTAGTTGTTAATTCTAGGGTTTCGAATTGTTCTTGTTTCAACTTAGTGACAATTTGTGTTTGATTTTTGAAACTTTTGACAATAGTGTTACATTTGTTGCGAATTCGTAAATTGTCGAACGATGTTAAAAGTTATGACTTTGCGAAATGGTGATATGTAATTGTGCATTGTCGTGGTTAGGATTTACTTGTGTTGATTACAAAGTGTATTCTTGTCCGTTCTTCGGGACGTTGATAGTTATTAGCACCTAAGTCACGGTACACTAAATCCGTTAATAGAATTCATTTGAGTTGAATCTAAAACTTGTAGAAATCCTAGGTTAGCAATTACCGAAACCGGGTGTGATTCCTTTTTCTTATTATTGTTCTCGTAATCAATTTTCTCGTAATCGTTAATCATTAGTTGTTAATCAATTTAATCAATTCACTTAGTCTAAATTCACATCTCTCAATTAAACAAAAATACAAAAACATTCTAGTAAGCTTCATAAATCGTGACTTAGTCTAAAAAACCTTTTGGATGGCCTAGTTCTCGCGGTTCTCGCAACTCGTGGTGGTTCTCATTTAATCCAAAGAATATATATATATATATAGGAGAATGATCCGTTAGGAACCACCCTTTATTGTGAGAACCAATGTGAACACAACCAAAAATACCTAAAAATAGCTAAAAACACACAAAATTTTTCATTTTTAATTTTTTTTGGCTACTAGAAGTAGCGATTTTAATGTAAAAAATATTTTAAAAAAAATGTGTGTGTTTTTTAGGTTTTTTTGGGGGTTTAGTTTTTAGCATTTTAGCTTGGTGGGGGGTGGGGGGGTTAGGGTTTTTTTTGGGGGGGGGGGGGTGGGGGTTAGGTTTTTTTAGGTTTTTTTGGTGTGTTCAGTTTGGTTCTCACAATAAAGGTGGTTCTCATATTAGTTAAGAATACTAAGAAACCCAAATGAATGGATCTCCTTTTGCCACGTGTTACGCCTTTTTGCAGACGTGTTACGTGTAACAACCAGAGGCTGTCACGTTTTATGTAACAACTTTTACTTTTTCAGAGAAAGCTGAAAGTCTGCAAAGGTTGTTACACGTAGTTGGGATGTGTCATTGATTTAGGTAGTAGTTGGGATGACCGCCTACCATTGATCAAATTCTCCTACAATAATAGCTACCACACAAGTATCATGGTACGGTTTGAGGCTTTATATGGAAGAAAATGTAAAAATCCCGTGTATTGGTTAGAGATTGGAGAAAGTCAATTATCTGTGCCTGAAATATGACAAAAGAAGAAAACCTCTTAAATCCCAAGTTGGTGATAGAGTCCTGTTGAAAGTATCACCTTAGAAAGGAGTTACGAGATTTGGAAGAAAGGCAAGCTAAGCCCACGATACATCGGACCTTTGAGATAATGGCATGTATTGGTATCGTGGCTTCTAAGCTCAAACTTCCTAAGGAGCTTTGCAGTATACATGATGTATTTCATATTTGAAACTTGAAGAAATGTTTGGTCAATGAATCCTTAGCTATGCCCCATCATGATGTACAAATCTATAAAAAGCTTCATTTTATTGAAAGACGTTTGTCGTTCGAAGATTGACGGGTTAAGTTGTAAAAGTCAAGTGGGACTCCTAATGTGGTCCGGAATACACTTGGGAGTTAGAATACATCATAAGACAAAAGTATCCCTAGTTATTTGAGTAAATCACGGGGACAAGATTTCTTTTAAGGGGGGTGAGGATGTAATACCCGGTGATTCTCGATAAACTTTAGAAGTGACACGTGTTTGAAAACCTTCCTCACAGTTAACTAAGTTAAAATTGAAACGTTATAATTTCCAAAAGATCAAATACGAAGTTGAGGGGCCTGAAATGACAAAAGTCAAAAGTTTCTTTTTTAGGTTCCCTTGCAGACCGTAAGAGATTCTTCTTGAGGTCCGCAAGGAGTCCCTGAAAGACAAAAAACTGTTGGCAACCACATTTCACCACATTGTGAGACCTCCTTGGACACTAATCCTGCATTGAGACACCTCTAGGACACTTGTCCAAGTCTCTTGCATACTCCTTTGGCTATAAATAGCTACTCTTGAGCTGCAATTTCATCCATCTGTAACACCCGTCTAGATTTTATAAGGATTTAATGTAATTACGCATGATTTCATATAAAATGGTACATTACTTCAATAATAGTACAAACTTTAAGTTTGAAAGTGATTACATATTAGTTGATTACTTAACTAGTTCTAACATTCAAAACACAATTAGCAAAGTGTTTACATTATAGGCATCGTCTAAAACAAGGTTAATCTAATGCGGAAGCTTCAAAAGATTGTGTTCGGTTCGGAAGCATTGACTTGACCATCATCCACGTACTTGCAATACCTAAAACTTGGAAATTTTGACAACTATTAGTATTAGAGTTTCTTAGAAAATTTGCATAATCGAAACTACGCTCAGAAACGGATTCAATTAACTAAGATATGCAAAATTCAACAAAAGTGGCTGGGCTCTACCGTAACTTACGGTAGCTACCGTAAGTTACGGTAGCCGCTGGGCAACACTAGTCTGCCGTAAGGCAGTAGAGAACTGCCGTAACATTTTATCTTCTACCGTAAGTTACGGTAGATACCATAACTTACGGTAGCTTATGTAGTTTTTTTGTTTTGACCCATTAGTTCATTTCACCCGAACGCACATGGACGGGATATCACTGCATAATGAGAAGAACCAAATCACGGGTTCCTTATTTTCAACACTCACGCTCCCATCACCGGTTTGCGTGTTTAGTAATCTACTACCCATCACTCGGGCTCAAAGTCTACGAGTAAAGTACTACCGTTACTCGATTCATACCTTCTCTTAATGACCCGTTAGTTTGCCCTTATGAAGTTCATCATTCAAGCAAACCAAACTACCAAAATCTCGTATTCTAATATACTTATTATTAACAATAACAAAGGACCAACTAACCATATTAACGAAGCGTTTAGCAACGTACTAATTAATTATTCGACCCGTTTGGCTCATCTATGGAATCCACCATTATAATGACTACCAAACGACTGTTAACTGATTTTTAACCTATTCTTTCAAGTAACGAACATTGTCGTTTCAATGAATACAACCTTTATTCTACAACACAACTAAACATATTCTAGTTATCAAACTACTCAATGTAACGAATCGAGTTACATACTTGCATAAATCATCAACTTTGGTTTCTAACCTTAGTTACCCATTCCCGGGCTTGTTAACCTCATCGTATCACGTCCGTTCCGTGGTTTACGCTTTTATAACTCAATTTTTATGAGTGACGTTTTCATCACATCAACACTACAATTTCAACCATTGTTCGACCCGTTTGGTTGTTTAATGGAAACCACCATTTTACAACACACCAAACTTATTCTAACCAATATTCGACCCGTTTATTTATCTAGTCATCTTCGTCACTTCGACTAAATACCAATTTCATATATTATGCTAATCTTAAAGTCTACTAACGCAATTACATAATCGAACATAACTTAACGAAACCGTAGTTACGTACCTTCAAAGCGTTCCCTTCAAACGCGTATTGCCACTAGCTTGTCCGCTTGACGTTCCAATTTCCTTGCCTCTAGAGTTCAACCATAGATGTTTAGAACTCTCTTATAGTATATAACGCATAATTTACCACACTAATCAAATATGCGTTTTTTGTTCAAATTCTCAACACTTATCTTCTCTTAGGCATTATATCAAACACCTAATGAGCATGATTTCATACAATTCAAAAATCAAGTTCTTGACTAACTATTTATCCAAGATTTAAACATTATTTCACATGTTCATGAAAAATTTTCATATCAACAAATCTGGATTTGCTTCATAGAGTTCAAATACACTAAGTTAACAAAGATAATCCTAGTGTTTAACATAATTCTACAAAACCCACTTATCACCTTCAATGGTGATTATGAATTTCACAAGAAATAGGCAAAATTTCAACAAGTAATTGACTAGGGTTTATCCCTAGACACTATTTCATTCCGAACAACTAACATGCAACATCAATTCTGAATTTCATGAATTCACTCAGAAATTTAGATGAAGGTTTTTCATGGAAATTACATACCTTATGATCCCTTTTTCAGAGGAGATCACTAATTTGTGCTTGGAAATCGATTTGGAACAGATTTAAGCCCTCAATTTGATCAATTTAGTGTAGCTAGGGTTTGAAGGTGGGTTGGTCGCCCTCCCCCGCTCTTGTTCGATCCAGACACACTTAAATGTGTTTTTGGATTTTGTTTTTATGTTTAATAGGATTAAGTTTTCCATTTTACACTTTTGGCCCTCCAACTAAAAATCAAGTAAATCTCTAAGTATTTTAAATCAAGTTTCTTTGTTATTACAAGATTCATGACTAACTGGGTTATTTATCCTAGTTAGCTTATCCTCGTTTAGTTTATACTTTATGATTTTAATATAAAGTTTTATATTTTCGGGGTGTTACAAGTCTACCCCCCTTAAAGAGGTTTCGTCCTCGAAACCTTCGTTAAGTAGTTCTTTGGTTTGGATCAAACTACTTTAGTTTCATTTTTTTTACACCTTATTTCTTTTAGTCAAAAGTTATCATTTGCCTTCACGCATGCATTTTCCACATGTAAGTCCTCATGGACTTTAACTTGTGTCTTGTGTTTCTTAATTTACCGCCTATTTGTCCCAATTGTCATTTGACCATTCAATAGTATGAGCTTGCCCACATGTTTACTTTATACTAACTCTATATTGGCAAGGGTTTTGCATAAATCCCAACACTAATTTGACTTCGAACGGACCCATCGGCTAGACTGATTTGTCACCGTCACTTAATGCCCCGTTAATTTCGGGTCTACCCCTCTTTGCCATAATCGAACTTAGGTAAATTTATGATCTTAAATCCCATAACTCATGGTACAACATGACTATGTTCTGTACCACTTTTCTTAACCGTGATCGTATCACGTCGTGTTTAAGTTTAGATAATCTTTTCGTTATCAATACCTTCTTTCTAATGTATCGTCTTACACTCATCGGTGTTAAGACCTATGTTCTTTATTATTAACTGTTTTCTGATTTGTCTCTTAACATTCATTTTTGTTAAATGTTGTTCCTCACTAACACTGAATTTCTGTTAATCGTTTATCTCTTTTAACTTATGTCAGTTACCCATATCAGGGAATTGACGACAAGAATTTATTCTTATCCGCTATTATATTACACGGGGAGTCGTATCCAGTCCTCTTACTGTACCCCGAGTGACCCGAAGGTTCTTTTGTTTAGCCTCATAGGTTATTCCTTAGGCTTTCATCCCTTGTTGGTTCGTTTCTTTCTATTGTTGATGCTAGATTTATTTAGTCCTTTAAATCCTTACTCTGTTTATAATTCCAAAAGTTATAACGATCCCGCAAATCATCTTGCTTGTGTAAATATTTTTTTATATATACTTAGAAATACGTTCCTGCTGTCATGGCACCCCTTAACAAGCCTAAAATTCTTTCAGTTTCGAATTTTATTGATTCGACCGTAGTCCAAGGCTACACCCGCTTTCTTTCGAATTATCCTTTCGACTCTATGACTTCTTATGTCACTTTCGCGTCGGTTTATTTCACTCATATCGTTATTTGATTTACGCCGCTATTACTTTCGACCCGCTACCCGGGTTCTTTATCTTAATGTTTTTTTAACACTCCGGTTTTATTGGCTTGCGTTTTCCTTTCCATACTCTTTTACGACCTATCACATCGATTCAGTAATATTTCGCACTTCCATTATTGATTCTGCGCTTACTTGAAACATCAGGTATTATACTTTATTCAGCCCGCCCGGCATTGCAATAGTTAAATTTAACTATCGAAATTTATGTTTTATGAATTTTTATCGTTCTTTAGTCAGAGCTCTTAATCCGAGTCTTTTGATTCTTAATCTGCGTCACCGTCTCTTGGCTTACGCATATATCCGTAGTCCTACCCATCTATCGGGTATTTTACCGAAGTCATTATCAAAGCCACCATTCCGACATGCATTAAGACTTCGTTTTGATTTATTCGGTAGTATTAGCGTAACCCGTTGCCTTTATTCCATCGGGTCCTAAATTCTTTCATTCATTTTGTTTGACTTGTTCTGGTGAACTTTATTACTTATGATAGTCAAACTTTACCCTTATGCCTTGACATTCTTGTTTGTTGGTTTATAATTTTAATTATCTTGATTCTTATCCCTTCCCTTGGGCTCATTATCTTTATGTAATACGCTCCCGTTATCCAGTTTATGTTTACCTTTATTATCAAGCATTTTACTTATTTGATCCGAACACCATCTTTCTTTTGTTAGTGACCCTTAGGTCTGTTTCTTTTACTAATGTCCCGAAGGCCCATTTCTCAAGTCTTATTTGGTAAAACTACTACTATTGTTGTTCAGCTTTTGGGGTTTACCCGTTCTTATTCTAACACTTTCATAATGTTTATTTTGCTAATATTTTATATAATCACATCCATCACTGTGATCATCGTCCTTCCTCATAAGGGTTTGATTAATAATGTGTTACTTGGATGGTTACCCATACCCAAGTTTCTAAATTTGTATTTATTGATACTTTATTATTCATAGCAGCTAATAATACGTATCATCCATTTAGCCTCTTTCTCGAGGATATTTTCGGTCCGAGTCTTAATTTCTCATCTTTAACCTTAATCCTATTGTAACAATAACAAAATCAATTCATTTCATTTTATTATTCCATATCATTGTATGAAATTTATCCACATCGTTTATTGATATAACGAAGTTTCTGCATGTTTTATTTGGTTTGGCCAAGTCTATAACCTCGTCCTTGCCATCTATTACTATTGCAAATTTCCGGGTTCGGGTGTTATTACACTCTTTCCCAATGCGTCAGTTATTTGCTTTATTAAGTTCCCAGGTTCGAGTGTACGCGCACTCCTTCCCACGGCAATATTGATCGTGATTACTTCTGCCTTGGTTTCACATACCCGCCCTTATTTCTTTATTTATATATATATACATATATATATATATATTTTTCCTTTACATAATTCATTCACTTCACTAATCATATATGCCTATATGCAACTATCGTTCATTATGTGAATTGTTGCATTCTACTTGTCTTATTGTAGTTTAGAACGTGTACTTGATTGGTACTCCGTTATCTCAAGTCATTACTTAATTTAGGTTCTTTGCTAGCATATTCTTTGTCATGCTTCCGAACCTTTTGCCATCCCGATTATTTATCTCCCGTCATCTTCAGATGCGGTTATCATATCATTTGAACATTTCCAATTTTTTTTTATCTTGCTATTCGATATTTCCCGTATTTTTATACGACACATTCAAATATACTTACTTTACAAGTACTTATTTTATATTCAATCTATGATTATGATTCATACTTCCTAATCATCTTTTACCGACATTAGACATCTCAATTCTGAAATGTTTATATCACTTGTCAAACATTTCGTTCCATCATCGTTTGTATCTTTCATTTTGATTTAGCCAAGTTTGTAACTTGCTTAAGCCATTCGTGTTTAGTGCACTTTCCGGGTTTGAGTGTGTTAACACGCTCTTCCCATGCACATCAACTTGAATTCCTTTTTCTAACAATCTAATAAAATCTACTAAATAACTAATTCTTACCGGATGTTTGATCAAGCTTCGAACCGAACACACTTTGTTAACAACCTTGAGCTCTGATTACCAACTTGTAACACCCGTCTAGATTTTATAAGGATTTAATGTAATTACGCATGATTTCATATAAAATGGTACATTACTTCAATAATAGTACAAACTTTAAGTTTGAAAGTGATTACATATTAGTTGATTACTTAACTAGTTCCAACATTCAAAACACGATTAGCAAAGTGTTTACATTATAGGCATTGTCTAAAACAAGGTTAATCTAATGCGGAAGCTTCAAAAGATTGTGTTCGGTTCGGAAGCATTGACTTGACCATCATCCACGTACTTGCAATACATAAAAGCTGGAAATTTTGACAACTATTAGTATTAGAGTTTCTTAGAAAATTTGCATAATCGAAACTACGCTCAGAAACGGATTCAATTAACTAAGATATGCAAAATTCAACAAAAGTGGTTGGGCTCTACCGTAACTTACGGTAGCTACCGTAAGTTACAGTAGCCGCTGGGCAACACTAGTCTGCCGTAAGGCAGTAGAGAACTGCCGTAACAATTTATCTTCTACCGTAAGTCACGGTAGATACCATAACTTACGGTAGCTTATGTAGTTTTTTTGTTTTGACCCATTAGTTCATTTCACCCGAACGCACATGGACGGGATATCACTGCATAATGAGAAGACCCAAATCACGGGTTCCTTATTTTCAACACTCACGCTCCCATCACCGGTTTGCGTGTTTAGTAATCTACTACCCATCACTCGGGCTCAAAGTCTACGAGTAAAGTACTACCGTTACTCGATTCATACCTTCTCTTAATGACCCGTTAGTTTGCCCTTATGAAGTTCATCATTCAAGCAAACCAAACTACCAAAATCTCGTATTCTAATATACTTATTATTAACAATAACAAAGGACCAACTAACCATATTAACGAAGCGTTTAGCAACGTACTAATTAATTATTCGACCTGTTTGGCTCATCTATGGAATCCACCATTATAATGACTACCAAACGGCTTTTAACCGATTTTTAACCTATTCTTTCAAGTAACGAACATTGTCGTTTCAATGAACACAACCTTTATTCTACAACACAACTAAACATATTCTAGTTATCAAACTACTCAATGTAACGAATCGAGTTACATACTTGCATAAATCATCAACTTTGGTTTCTAACCTTAGTTACCCATTCCCGGGCTTGTTAACCTCAGCGTATCACGTCCGTTCCGTGGTTTACGCTTTTATAACTCAATTTTTATGAGTGACGTTTTAGTCACATCAACACTACAATTTCAACCATTGTTCGACCCGTTTGGTTGTTTAATGGAAACCACCATTTTACAACACACCAAACTTATTCTAACCAATATTCGACCCGTTTATTTATCTAGTCATCTTCGTTACTTCGACTAAATACCAACTTCATATATTATGCTAATCTTAAAGTCTACTAACGCAATTACATAATCGAACATAACTTAACGAAACCGTAGTTACGTACCTTCAAAGCGTTCCTTTCAAACGCGTATCGCCACTAGCTTGTCCGCTTAACGTTCCGATTTCCTTGCCTATAGAGTTCAACCATAGATGTTTAGAACTCTCTTATAGTATATAACGCATAATTTACCACACTAATCAAATATGTGTTTTTTGTTCAAATTCTCAACACTTATCTTCTCTTAGGCATTATATCAAATACCTAATGAGCATGATTTCATACAATTCAAAAATCAAGTTCTTGACTAACTATTTAACCAAGATTTAAACATTATTTCACATGTTCATGACAAATTTTCATATCAACAAATCTGGATTTGCTTCATAGAGTTCAAATACACTAAGTTAACAAAGATAATCCTAGTGTTTAACATAATTCTACAAAACCCACTTATCACCTTCAATGGTGATTATGAATTTCACAAGAAATAGGCAAAATTTCAACAAGTAATTGACTAGGGTTATCCCTAGACACTATTTCATTCCAAACAACTAACATGCAACATCAATTCTGAATTTCATGAATTCACTCAGAAATTTAGATGAAGGTTTTTCATGGAAATTACATACCTTATGATCCCTTTTCCGAGGAGATCACTAATTTGTGCTTGGAAATCGATTTGGAACAGATTTAAGCCCTCAATTTGATCAATTTAGTGTAGCTAGGGTTTGAAGGTGGGTTAGTCGCCCTCCCCTGCTCTTGTTCGATCCTGACACACTTAAATGTGTGTTTGGATTTTGTTTTTATGTTTAATAGGATTAAGTTTTCCATTTACACTTTTGGCCCTCCAACTAAAAATCCAGTAAATCTCTAAGTATTTTAAATCAAGTTTCTTTGTTATTACAAGATTCATGACTAACTGGGTTATTTATCCTAGTTAGCTTATCCTCGTTTATTTTATACTTTATGATTTTAATATAAAGTTTTATATTTTCGGGGTGTTACACCATCCCATATTCATCATGTTTCAGCAATTTCGAGCTTCTCCTCTAGTTTCTGAAGTTGTCATCCAAAGTTTGTAAGTCTCTTTTCTTATACTCTTTCATTTGCAATTAGTCTCATAGCTTACTTCCATCCGAGTGTCGCTAATTTTAAATATTTTGACCCTTTCGTTTGACCTTTATTTCTGGTCACTTTGATCAACCATTCTCAAATTAAATTTACCCAAATGGTCTTCATAATGTAGGAATAAAATCTCTCATTTACATCTCATGATTATTACGTCTCAGTGGTTCAATTCGATAAGTCGAACCTAAATTTTATAAAAGTCAAAGCTCAGATTGGTTTAAAATTTTAATTTACCAAAGAAAGATCTATAATATATGTAATGTAATATTTTATACATCAAATCAGTTTATTAAATGTAAAAAATATATTTTAGCATGTTTGAGCTGTCACGAACCCGTTTTTCCATTTGAACCCGTATATACGAATACGACTCGTTAACAATGGCTTCAACCATTTAAACGAATCGTAACGGGTCAATACCTTTCTAAAACCTTTCCAAATCAGAATGCAATGTTGACAGACCTTATTGTATGAGAGTCCTCACTCGTACGGTTACAAACGACATTCTATCCGGGCAGTGTTTAATCTAACGAACCATATTTAAATCCACGTTATCCGATCATATCTCAGTGACTTATAATGATCAGTATATGATTCTCATGGATATTATTTCCATCCACTCTGTGACTATAGAGTCTGCCAGTAATCGCTCCGTAAGCCAATAAACTTTGATTCGGCTGTACTACAAACCGAATACGTTGTGTTCAACTGCTAGTACAGGTAAATACTTCTACCTTTTTTATTTAAACTTGGGATATGGTATAAAACCCCTTGATTCTTGTATCACATAATGGGCTAAATGCTTACTAAGTGATAATTCGATTTAGTATGTATTGCTTAATTAACATAAAGAATTTGAAGGTTGATAATACGTGTATCCGGGTCCCCGATATCCATTATTGCAATGATCATAAGTGTGGGGTGTAGGCTTACACCTGATAGACACAAAAATGATGTGTATATTGATCAAACACTAGCTAGTACTAGTTATCGATTGTGACAAACATATAAAATTGGTAAATCAAGATACTTGTCCCATGATTACTAAATGTTTTATAAATGTGTCTGTACACTGTATTTACCAGCGAAAGCTGACGTATTTTAAAGATTGACTTACAGGTGGAGAACCTAAATAGTAGGCTGTGATAGGGTTCAGTCTGTCACTTTGGCAATTACGACTCCATTGTCAAAGACCAATGTTGTCTCCAAGTATATTTAAAGTTTTATTCGATCTACCTTTGGGATATATTGTAGATATATTGATACTTTAAATTTTTAATATATTTTGGGAGTTTCTAAATACATATACTTTGTTATTACGTAACTCCCTATTTCCTTTGCATTGTGAAACTGATATACAATCGTCACGCTAATACCCCATATCCGGGCCCACCGGGAGAGCGAGTGTGATAAAAATCATCCATAACATCGTCTATTTAATTGCCCATGACATCGTCTACTTGTCAATGACATCGTTTTTATTATCGTCTACTAAATCATCAATTTTAAAACACATGTTGGCATGCAATTTGTTTATCAACTCTAACCCAAAAATACACGTATGTCTACCGTAATTTAAAAGCACTTAGGTAGGTACATCAATCTAAAACATAAAAAAACATGAAAGAGGGCAATAGAACTCACCTTAACGTGTAGAATATTTACCGCAACTAGAACTCACCTCAAATCGATTGCACCACACTAGTTGAACTCGGAACCTGAACCATGTTAGAACGGATTATTACGCAAACCATAAAACCACTCACTCACCACCCGGGAGGCCAACCAGGTTTAGTAACCAAATCGTACCACCACTGTGGCCATAACCACTTATCCGAGTCTGCTTCCTCATTGTCCCTTATAGAGAGCAACCCCAACACCGTTGATTCGCCTCGTCGTCAGCCGGCCACCACTGGTCACTATACCGGCTACCGTCACCATCACCACGTAGAATCCTAGTCGACCCGACCCATGGGTTCCGCCCCCATCCACTCGAATTCAAATCCAATCAAAATAAACTTGAACTAACACAGAATCGTACCTCGTATCAGCGAGAAATCACCCCCACACGCTTTGATTAAGATTAACTTGCAAAACCCCCTAATTCTCAAAACCCTAGATAGAGAAATCAAAATCAAATCAGCCATACGCTCAACACAAGATGACACGAGATTTGGAGTTTTTTTGTCTACATCCTGATATAAATTTTATTGAAAGCAAAGTCGTATTAAAAATAAAGTATTTTTTAGTATCGTAAACGACTTTCGCCTTTGCTCGGATTAGTAACTTCGAAGAAATATAATAATGCACTTCGATTACCCGATGCGGTGAAAATTAGATATTTATTTCACTTTGTGTTTTATGTTTATGTGATCGCTAACTTCCGAAGAATATATTACATACTTCGACTACTGGACGACCATTAAGACTAGATTTTTCTCTAATAACTTTTGTTTACTAACTTTTTAAAGTTCGAATTACATAATTAAGTTAAACTAGATGGAAGCACCCCGCGTTGCGGCGGGGTACAATCGTACCAACAACATTAATAACACACCATCGCCAACGCCAAGCAACACTGAAAAATAAGACGTAAAAACGTTAGACCACGCACGTTCGTAACAGCGCGTAGAAAATGACGCATTAATAAAAGTTGTTACACCATAATCATGCACGTACCTTAAGTATAAGAGAAGTTACAACCATTTTGAGAAAAGTAAGAAACATTTTGTAGTGCATTTTGTTACTACATATATGATGATATACTAAGCCCCCACGTTGCAATGGGGAACATAAAACCGTGTCAAGTTGCTCCAATGTTATACTACCGCCAACGACCATCAACGAAGAAAAAACTCGTAAAAGAAAATAAAAAAAAAATGAAAAAAGTAACATTGGGCGAAACATAGATGTAAAATCATTGAACCACACACATCGATTGCGGCGTGTTAATACCAAGAAATTAGACCGAAACGTAAAATATAGAAAAGAATAACTAAGTTGATATAGGACTTGCGAGTTGCGACGAACCTATCATATGAGAAAAATAGACGTAAAACATTGAACCACATACGCACCTTACGCCGTGTATGGACACGAATAAAATTTAAATAAAACAAATTAATGTGTATTACAAAAATAAATACATGATTTAAATAAATAAGAATACTAAAACAAAGAAATCATTAATGTGTATTACAAAAAAAAAAAAAATACATGATTTAAATAAGTAAGAATACTAAGGGGCTGTTTGTTTACCTCTTAATGAGGCTCTTAATGGTTCAGACCTCTTACTGGTTCAGCACTTAATGGTTCAGATTGTTTGTTTCACGAGTAGATGTCTGAATGGTTCAGACATTTGCCTCTGAATGGTTAAGATTTATACAAAGTCTGAATGGTTAAGACCTCTAATTTGAATTGGTCAGACATTTGCCTCTGAACGGTTAAGCATTATACAGGCTCTTAATGGTTCAGACCTCTTACTGGTTCAACACTTACTGGTTCAGACCTCTTACTGGTTCAGCACTTAACCATTCAGATGTTGCCAAACAGCCCCTAAAACAAAGAAATCATAAAATAAATAATAATAAGAATAAAGATAAAAATAAAATACAATGTCCTATGAACCTACAACCAAACATTTTTGAAAAACTCATAAAACATTAGGTACAATACATATATGCAACCCTAAAATTATAGGTGCAACCAACCATTGCAAAAAAAAAAACACCCTATAAGCACAAAGTATAAACAATGATGCATAACGTTGTTTTAAAGAGAGAGATCGGAGAAGAGAAGGAAGGAAGACAAACGACGGCCGGAGGAGAGAGATCGGAGGAGAGCCGACGGCCGGAGGTATGCTAGATCGGATGTTGCGCCGGCTCTTACACTGATGACGGTCAAGCGGTTAGGGTTTTGATCAACTTTCGGTAAGCCCTTTACTATTGCATGTTCGCTATTTGGTTAGATCGGCTGTCCCTGAACCTTAATCCAACCACTAATGTTGATTGGATGAGTAGGTAACGTCCGGTGAGTTTCCGGCGAGGATTCGGTGAACGGGCAGGCGAAGATTCCGGTGAACAGGTAAGCACACAAGACTCACAAACCATTAGAACCCATACACTTGGATCTAATGTGTGCATCAGATTGTAGTTAAGTTAAATATATAAACCCACTGAAATTTGGAATGAGAGATAAAGAAACAAAAACAATTAATTAAATAACAGAATCACAAAAAAAAAAAAAACATTTGAGTAGAGTAATTGATTGTTTAAATTGTTACAAAGTCAATAGTTATTACTCATGTTCATAAACGAAGACTAAACGGTCCACCCGAAACACGACAGGATTTTAAATGGGTTCGACACGACACGAATACATATATGGGTCGGGTAAGAGTAGAAGAACGCCTGGTTTTTCTTTGCGTACCTTTATGGGACATTCTGCATCTGTGATGTCATTGGATTTCCACCCTAACAAAGACAACCTCCTCTGTTCGTGTGACGGGGATGGGGAGATACGCTACTGGAGCATAAATAATGGTAGTTGCACTCGTGTATTCAAGGTACTCAAGTTAAAAAACTAAAATTTTACTATATTACGTTATTTTTTAGTTTTAATTCTTAAAAAAGTTTAATTTTTATTAATAGAAAGTTAAAAGTTAATAGAAAGTTAAAAAAGTTTGATTTGTAATTAATCAGTAGAGAAATTATGTAATTGTTGTGGATTTTGGATCTGTGTAAAGAGTTTATTAGTTTTTTGTTTCATTAACTACTGTTGATGTTGTTATTAGTAGAGACATTATGTAATTGTGATACACTAATATAGAGTTTAAGTCCGTGTTTAAACTATTGATAGAAACATTTAGTTTTGGCCTACATTAAGACTATTCTTATGGGATTTTGTGACTGTATACAGGTGGATAATAATGGGGTAGGTGAGCTAGGAGATAGTGAGGTAGGTGGCGGCGACGGTGGCGGTGAAGCGGCTGTAAACTGGCAAAATGCTCGATACAAAGCCGAGGTACTGTCACACTCGCTTGACGAGCAGGTGTTGGCTCACGTGTCTTGTTTGCGAATTG
>JARYGA010013498.1:0-29258 GCA_030545235.1 Helianthus tuberosus
GGTACGCGGTGCTGATGAACAATTTGGTTCCCATTTGCTCTTGGAAATCTCGCCAGAAATGCGAAGTGAACCGGGTATCCCTATCAGACACGATGGATACCGGTACTCCATGGCGAGCTATTATCTCATTAGTGTAAACTTCTGACATCTTTTCTGAAGTATAAGTCTCACGAATCGGAATAAAGTGAGCACTCTTCGTCAATCTATCCACCACTACCCATATAGCATCGAAACCACGATTTGTCTTAGGCAATTTGGTTAATAGGTCCATTGTAATATGTTCCCATTTCCAAACCGGGATTTCTAACGGTTGGAGTTTGTCGTATGGTTTTTTGGTGCTCCGCCTTGACTTGTAGACATGTCAAGCATTTTTCCACATACTTCGCCACATCCCTCTTTATTCCAGGCCACCAATAGTTTTGTTTCAGATCATTGTACATCTTGGTCGCACCCGGATGAATTGAATATCGGGATTTATGAGCTTCATCAAGTAGAAGCGTCTTCACCCCACAAGTATTTGGAACCCATATCCTTCCGGATCGAGTCTTCAACCCGTTATTCCCATCCGACAAATCTTTCAACTGACCGATTATTCTTTCTTTCTTCTAATTCTCCTCTTTCAATGCTTCTAATTGCGCCTCTCGAATACGTTCAAGTATACCCGAGGTCACCACAAGCTGCATCGATCTTACTCGTATTGGGACATAGTCCGCTTTTCTGCTCAGAGCATCCGCCACCACATTTTCCTTTCCGAGGTGATAGTGTATTTCACAGTCGAAATCTTTCACCGTTTCTAACCATCGCCTTTGTCGCATGTTTAACTCCTTCTGATCGAAGAAGTATTTTAAGCTCTTGTGATCAGTGAATATGGTGCACTTTACCCCATATAAGTAGTGCCTCCATATTTTTTAATGCAAATACCACCGCAGCCAACTCGAGATCGTGCGTGGGATATTTCTTCTCGTGTATCTTCAATTGCCTCGAGGCATAAGCTATAACTTTGCCCCGTTGCATCAAAACGCATCCGAGCCCCGATAGTGAAGCATCCGAATAAACCACCAAGTCTTCGACCCCGTCCGGCAATGTTAGTACCGGAGCTTGAGTTAACTTCTCTTTCAGTGTTTGAAACGCTCTTTCTTGATCTACACCCCAAATGAACTTTTCTTCCTTCCGAGTTAGCTTTGTTAGCGGTGACGCAATCTTGGAGAAATATTGGATGAATCTCCTATAGTATCCCGCAAGCCCCAAAAAGCTTCTAATTTCCGAAGGGTTCTTCGGGGGATTCCATTTTGACACGGCCTCGATCTTTGACGGGTCTACTAATACTCCATCGGCACTTATGATGTGGCCAAGAAATTGCACCTCTCGTAACCAAAAGGCACACTTAGAGAATTTCGCATACAACCTCTCTCGTCTAAGTGTCTCTAACACCTCTTGTAAGTGGTGTGCATGTTCAGCTTCACTTTTTTAATACACCAAAATATCATCGATAAACACGATGACTGACTTATCCAACATTGTCTTGCAAACCCGGTTCATGAGGTCCATGAAAGCCGCGTGTGCATTTGTCAGCCCAAATGACATCACGAGGAATTCATAATGTCCATATCGCGTGCGGAAAGCCGTCTTCGGCACATCTTCCTCCTTGACCTTTAATTGGTGATACCCCGATCTAAGGTCAATTTTTGAAAACCAGTTCGCACCTTGTAATTGGTCGAATAAATCATCTATCCTCGGAAGCGGGTATCGGTTCTTTACCGTGAGTTTGTTTAACTCCCGGTAATCGATACACATGCGCATGCTCCCGTCTTTCTTTTTCACGAACAGTACCGGTGCGCCCCAAGGAGACACACTCGGCCATATGAATCCCTTGTCAAGCAGGTCTTGAATTTGGGACATCAACTCTTGTAACTCCGACGGTGCGAGTCGGTACGGTGCTTTAGCTACGGGTTTTGCGCCCGGAATCAATTCGATCCCGAACTCTACTTCCCGTTCAGGCGGTATCCCCGGTAAATCCTACGGAAACACATCTTCATAGTCTCGTACTACCGGTACATCTTCAATCTTCAGTGATTCTTTCTCGGGCACATTTGCGTATATCATGAATGCCTTGCATCCTTTCTTCATAAGCTTGTGAGCTTTCAACATTGAGCATATTATGGGGTTGCCTCCTTTTTCTCCAAAGATAGTGACGTGTTTCCCGCTCGGAGATTTTAGCTTTATCTCTTTACGAAAACACACGACCTTTGCATGGTGCTGAGATAGCCAATCCATCCCAACGACTACTTGAAATTCCCCCATTGACATCGGGATTAGGTCTATCAAGTATTCCTCATCGTCGATGCTTAGTTTGCAGCCTCGACAAACATCACAAACTATAAAACTTTTGTTGTCCCCTATTTCAACTTCTAAGGGCACAGATAATTTCGTCAACACAAATGAAGGATGTCGAATAAATCCATGCGAAATGAAGGATTTATTCGCACCCGTATCAAACAATACACGTGCTGGAATTGAGTTAATTGTGAATATACCTGAAACCACATCTGGCTCTGTTTTTGCTTCAGCCGCGGTAAGTTGGAAGGACCTAGCCTTCGCTTTGGGGGCTTCTGCTGGAGACTCTTTTGTGTCTCTCTTTCCAACCAACTCGGGGCATTCAGACTTTTTGTGGCCGGGTTGATAACATTTGTAACAAACGGAAACTTTTCCGGGACATAGCGATGCAGTGTGCCCCGTCTTCCCACATACCGGACACGGCTTGTCTTTGAAGCGGCACTCACCTTTGTGCCCCTTTCCACATACTTTGCAACTTGGCGACCCGCCTTTAGCCTCCACTTTCTTCCCCGATTCAGCAGTTCTAGCTTTCTTTGTAGGGCTTGGATTCACATCCTGTGCCCTTCACTCACCCCTTTCAACTTGTTTCTTTAACTCGATTTCCCGCTCCCGGGCGGTGTTAATGATTTCTGTGAGAGTTTCATATTTTGAGGGAGTCATAAACTCCCGGTATTCAGCACTCAGCATGTTATAATAGTAGTATATCTTCTGCTCTTCCGTGGTGACTAACTTGTCATATAATCTCAGCTTATCCATGAAGATACCCGTGATTTTATCAATTGATTCTCCCTTTTGTCTTAACTGGATAAATTCCTCTTTGATCCTATTGATAACTGCTTTGGGACTATGGTGTTTAAGGAACGGCACCTTAAACTCATCCCAAGTCATGACCCTTGCCGCTTCGGCTCCTATTTCCTTCTTTTTATTGTCCCACCAATCCTTGGCTTGGCCTCTCAATGGACCCGTTCCGTACGCAACAAAGTCGCCTACTTCACAATGGGTCCGTTCAAACACCCCTTCGACATCACTTAACCATCTTTGGCAAATTATCGGGTCGACCTCCCCGTTATAGATTGGTGGTTTACACGCCATGAATTCCTTGTACGAACACCCTTTGCGTTCTCCCGATTTTTCTTTCATAAGGTTGACACTATCCTCCAACCTTTTAACTCGCTCTTCAACAAGCGACAACAACGTGCTTTGAATTTTGTCTATAAACCCGGATAGACTACCTTCAATTGCCTTCCCTACTTCTTCGGCAATTATCTCTTTCATTTGTTCGGTGCTTGTTTGCACCGGATCATCATCGTTTCCTTCAGACATCTTGAAACTGAAATGTTTACATTTAAACGTTAAACATTTCATTTATAACATTACTTCATTTGTTTCGGTTTAGCCAAGTTCCTGACTTGCTTTAACCGTTCACATTTAGTGCACTTTCCGGGTTTGAGTGTGTTAACACGCTCTTCCCATGCACATCAATTCATTTCTCATTTCTTACATAATTATAATCTGTTAAAATAATAAGTTAATTCTTACCGGACGATTGATCAAGCTTGAACCGAACACTTTGTTGACAACCTTAAGCTCTGATTACCAACTTATAACACCCGTCTAATTTTACTTGAATATGATAATAGTTCATACCATTTTAGATAAAAGATGCCTAATTAACATAGATTCCATAAGTCAAGTTCATAAGTAGCAAAAACCTTAGTCAACTAACGACTAAGTTAAAACATTCAAAAGTTGTTTAACAATTTGTTTACATCTCATAAGCATAGTCTATTAAGGATTAAAATATTGCGGAAGCTTGTAAACTGTGTTCGGTTCTTCAAAAGCTAGCTCGATCATCTTCCGGTTAGTTTCCAACATCACCTAAGATCATCTATCGGTAGGCTAGACTCTGCCCGTTTAAATCTGCAATGTGAGTCATTCTCTTTTTACTAAATTGCTTTCAAAACCCTAAATGTTTTCAAGGTTATAATTACTGGGATTAAGTCTTTGTAGTCTTCAATTACTGCCGGTATGTGGGGTTTTGTATACATTACTTGTTTTCCGTCACCATGAGTTAGCCAATGGGTGATCTGACCATAGTCACAGATATAGCCAATGTTTTGTAAAATAAAGATTTCCTAGTGAAATCCCCTTATTGTAAACTATCGGGGTTTTATTCCGAATTATGAAATAAAATAATCGGGCAATTACAGTTTTAAAGAGATCCTGCAAAAATCTTCCGCTGTCAACTCAATTAAATAAATACCACGGGATTTTCTGTCCCGCGGCTCCTGAACCGGGTCAAACCGGGCCGGGGGCCGTGACAGAAAAAGGTGGTATCAGAGCCACTGATTTAAGCCAATTAAGTATTTAGAAATACTTAATTTTTTCTAATTGCCATTCTATGATTATGTGTTTTTGTGTTATTTGATTATTTGTTAGTATACAGTATGGGTAAGCAAAGACTTTCGGATATCTACCATAAATTAGATACTTCACCGAAAGAAAAAGGAACTTCATCCTCAAAATACCCAACAGATACTGAGGAAGGAATATTTGTGCGAAAGGCACAATATGAGGAACCACTTTCTCCTAATAAAAGAAGTTTGATTATTAGGAAAAGTCAGGAGAAAATAAAGACATCACAACCAAAAGAAATGAGAGTTAATCAGAAAACCCAAGAACTAGGCAGTAACCCACCATGGGAAGACAAGTTAGATGAAACATGGGCAGATCTCTATATGCTAGCCACTATAGCAGTAAATGCAAATCTTTACATACCCTGACTCAGTTCTAGCACCCTTATCACCTACAAGCCAGAAACTTTACCCAGTAAATAAATAAGTTTACAATAAACCCTAGTATGTTTTAATTTTCAGTTGTCCTTTGTATTAAATTAGTCACACGGTATGCAATAATACTTGAGGGTTATCTGTGAAATTTTGTTATAAAATTTTAACTTAGTATTTTTGCATATATGCTAAACAGCATGAATGAGTTATCTGAAGCCCTTCAGAATCTCAATCTCTATCCGGTGAAAGTAGAAGTTTCCAAAGACTTTACTGGTTACATACCCGATGTGGAAGAACCTATGGAATTCCACGCTCCATCTATGGAAAAACCAAAGCCTAAGAAAAGGAGAAGATTCGTTGGCTGGAGGCGTGTACGCAGAAGGAAGCCAGCAACTAGAAAGGTTCCCAAAATAGAGAATCCCATAGATAAAGGAAAAGGAATTGCAATCGGGGAAGGTTCTAGGAAAGTGGAAATGGAAATTGGGGAAAGTTCTAAACAAGTCGAGGAGTTGCTATTACAAGAGGAGTTGGATCGCATATTGGCAAGCTGTGATATCATTAGACCTATCAATACCAACCTTTACCCTTATCCTGCCGAAACTCAACTTCCAATAAATTTGGAACCAGCCATCCCAGAACCTTTAATCCATACCCAACCTTTAGGAGAAATGGACGAATGGTGGACCAACGACTGACAGTTTCAAAACCTCCTAAATAACCCTTATACCTTTTTCCCTCAGTTCGACCCAGAACCTATACCAAACCCACCAATGAGCAATGAAAATTTAGCTAAACTCTGCCATTTTGGCGAGGAGATGATAGGTGCAGGGAATAGGATTCGGGATGTGGGAGAGCAAATCTCTTGGAAGTACGACGAGAGGGAGCGTCGTTTCTAAAAATATCAGCAGAAGGGATGGTGTGAGAACGTAACTGTGATTGTATAATAATAATAATAATAGTAATAAAAATATATAATCCTGTAAAATAAAAATAAAACTTTGTAACATAACAGTGTGTACGGATGCATAATATGATATATAAAAAGGGAAATCAAGGAATCGATAATTTTGGATATATATATGTGTGTTGTGAAATTTGTATGATTGTTTTGTGTATAATTGTTATTTACTCTATACTAATAAATTATAATTATCAGATGGAAAACGCTAATAATGAACCAGTTAACGAGGTTAACCAATCTGAGCAACACCAGGAGGATCAATTTATGACTAGGCAAGATATAGAAAATATTGTTGCTCAAGGAATAGCCAATGCTATTCCAGCAATCCTTGCTGCTGCCCGGAAACCTGTTGAACCTCAACAAATCATTCCTAGTAAACGTACCTAAGAAGATAACTTCAGTAATAGTGTAAACGGAGGCGGTAACCATACTAATCATGATAATGATCCACGGCAGGCCCCACTCCCTAAGAAAATGAAAGCTGCAACGCCTGGTTGCACTTACAAAGAATTCATTGCTTGTAAACCAGCTGAATTTGCAGGCAATGAAGGGGAAACTGCAGCACTACGTTGGTTAGAGAAGACCGAAGCAGTAATTATGATTAGTAAATGTGCTGAAGAATACAAGGTTATGTATGCGTCACATCTTTTTAAAGAAGAGGCGCTAGAATGGTGGAATACGGTACTTCAAGCCAAAGGAAGAAATACGGCCTATGCCATGAGTTGAGAAGAATTTAAGCAATTAATAGAAAGAAAATTCTGCCCCGGATATGAAAAGGAACAAATGGCGAATAAGTTCCTGAACAATCGAATGATGGGTGTAGACTGTCGAGGATATACTTCGATATTCTTCGAATATGCTAGAGTAGTACCAACACTGGCTTCGCCAGAACCGGTACTTATTTCTCGCTATATTTGGGGATTGATTAGCGAAATCCGTAATATCGTTAAAGCTGCGAGACCTCGCACTATTGACAATTCGGTAGAATTAGCTAACACTCTGACTGACGAGCTGGTACGCACAAGAGATGAAAATCGGAAGAAGGAATTAGCTCAGAAAATAACCCAAGGATTTCGTGTGGGTAATAATAGCAACTTCAAGAAGAAAGGAACCGGGCAATCCTCAACTCCGCCGTTCTGCAGGAATTGCAGAAAGAAACATTTTGGAAAATGCAATGTAACCTGCAACTTTTGCCAAGTTGTAGGACATCGTGAAGAAGACTGCAGAAAGAAAACAAGGGTCTGTTATAACTGTGGAGAAGCTGGGCATTTTAAACCAGAATGCCCTAAATTGGTTAAACCAGCAGACAATAAAGCCAAACCGACCGATGGAGCTACTAAGAAGAATGTTCGAGCATTCCAATTAACTACTCAAGAAGCAGAACTCATTCCCGATGTGATAGCTGGTACGTTCCTAGTTCACAACGTGTATGCAAACGTATTATTTGACTCTGGTGCAAACCAAAGTTTTATCAATACTTCATTCTGCCAAGCTCTTAATTTACCTTTGACCAACCTTAGGCAAATTTTTACAGTCGAAACGGCAGATGGGAATTTTGTTAACATAGATAAGGTTTTGCAAAAAGAAAATATAGAACTTTCAGGTCATAAATTTCATGCAAACCTATTGCCAATGAATTTAGCTGGATTCGATGTCGTGTTAGGAATGGATTGGTTAGTAGCCAACCATGCTCGAATCCTTTGTGATAAAAATTCTATAGAGATTCAGGCACCCACCGGAGAAGTAATCGTGATTACAGGAGATAAGTCACGTAAACCCATGAAGTTCATTTCAGTAATGAAAGTTGCTAGTTATGAACAAAAGCAAGGAATAGTATATATGATTTCAGTAATCATTAGTACTAAAGATAAAGAACTTAAGAAGATTCCTGTAGTCTCAGAGTACCCAGATGTATTCCCAGAAGAACTCCTGGGATTACCACGCAACAGGGAAGTAGAATTTAGGATTCATCTAATTCCTGGAACTACACCGATAGCCAAGGCACCTTATCGGTTAGCACCCACAGAAATGTTAGAATGATTCACCGGTATTTCCCCGCTGACAAAACCTTTTTCAAACATGTTTTAGGTGATCTGTTGTGATCCAGGAAAAGTGCCGCGAAGCACTATAAGCTTAAGGAAGTGGCTCAAAATAAATAAAGAAACATGTTTTGTAAAATAAAGATTTCCCAGTGAAATCCCCTTATTGTAAACTACCGGGGTTTTATTCCGAATTATGAAATAAAATAATCGAGCAATTACAGTTTTAAAAAGATCCTGCTAAAATCTTCCGCTGTCAACTCAATTAAATAAATACCACGGGATTTTCTGTCCTGCGGCTCCTGAACCGGGTCAAACCGGACCGGGGGCCGTGACAAACAACGCTACTACTGTCATGCCTTTGGCTAAGAAAGTAAGTGAGGACCCTATGGATGTAACGGTAAAGTGGGTCCCTGTAACAACCCTCATTAAACTTACCATTTCTTATCTTATTTTACCTAATAGGAAACCCTAATTAAGACCCCCAAGTGATACTGCATGACCCCTAAAAATTTCAGAACAATCGGAATCAGGATCAGGGCCCCTAAAACTCAGGGGGGGGGTATTCCCTAGTCGGTAATATCCTTACAGTTTTACGTGGAAATCGAATTTTAACGAACGGTTAACTCAGCTAAGCTAGTAACAGACGTGGCTACCCTATGCTAAAAGTGACCTCTCGCTTCACGCGAGAGCCTCTCGTGACACGCGGGCGCGCCGTTTTTCCAGTATAAATCCCAGGCATTGGCACTTGAAATTTGGCGTTGGTTCGACGTTAAAATTCGATTCATACACTGAGATATCGTCTGATTACTCCAAAAACACACACAACACGAAATTCTGCCGCGATAACAGGGTAATAACTCGATCACTGCTACGATTTAATGTCCGATCGATAAAAACCAATCCAATGGATGTTTAAGTGCTTCTCAAACTTGGGTTATACTTTGTCATTCGTCGTAAATTCGATGGATGTTTAAGTATCGCACTTTGTCTTTCATTGTGAAGGTTTTGATCTCGTGTGTTGTCGTAAAAGTTGGATTAAAGTTACTAACCTAGTTTTCGTGTGCATTGTTATTTAAATTAGGTTAGCAGGCTTATCGGTAGGCTAGACTCTGCCCGTTTAAATCTGCAATGTGAGTCATTCTCTTTTTACTAAATTGCTTTCAAAACCCTAAATGTTTTCAAGGTTATAATTACAGGGATTAAATCTTTGTAGTCTTCAATTACTGCCGGTATGTGGGGTTTTGTACACATTACTTGTTTCCCGTCACCGTTGGACAAAGAGTTAGCCAATGGGTGATCTGACCATAGTCACAGATATAGCCAATGTTTTGTAAAATAAAGATTTCCTAGTGAAATCCCCTTATTGTAAACTATAGGGGTTTTATTCCGAATTATGAAATAAAATAATCGGGCAATTACAGTTTTAAAGAGATCCTGCAAAAATCTTCCGCTGTCAACTCAATTAAATAAATACCACGGGATTTTCTGTCCCGCGGCTCCTGAACCGGGTCAAACCGGGCCGGGGGCCGTGACAGAAAAATGTGGTATCATAGCCACTTATTTAAGCCAATTAAGTATTTAGAAATACTTAATTTTTCTGCTTGCCATCCTGTGCTTATATGTTTTTGTGTTATTTGACTATTTGTTAGTTTACAGTATGGGTAAGCAAAGAATTTCGGACATTTATCGTCAATTAGATAGTTCATCAAAAGATAAGGAAACTTCATTTCAATCAAATTCCTCAAGATACTCAGCAGATACTGAGGAAGAAATATTTGTTCGTAAGACACAGTTTGAGAAACCACTTACCATTAAGAAAAGGGGTTGGATTATTAGAAAAAGTCAAGAGAAAATAAAGAAGTCACAACCAAAATGAGTGATGGTTAATAAAGAAACTCAGGAAATAGGCAATAACCCACCGTGGGAAAATGAATTAGATGAACAATGGGCAAATCTCTATATGTTAGCCACTACAGCAGTAAATGTTAACTTTTAATTAAGTTAAACTGCCAACACCCTGACCCAGTACTAGCACCCATATCATCTATAAGCCAGAAACTTTAAAGAAACTTTGCCTATTAGATAAACAACTTAGTAAGAGAAGATAGATAAACCTTATATAAAGGCATGTTGAACATAATAAATTATGAATGCACAACCCCTAGTATATATTGAATTTCAGTTGTAATTTGTAATAAACATATATATACAAAATTCGCAATGTTTGCAATTTTTCTATTTGAACAATGATACTTGAATGGTTATACTAAATATTCGCCTGTGAAAATTTAACTTACAAAATTTTAACCTAGAATTTTGTGTGTTTCCTTCATATATGCTAAACAGCATGAATGAGTTGTCTGAAGCTCTTCAGAATCTCAATCTTTATTCGGTGAATGTGGAAGTCTCCAGAGACTTTACTGATTATTGTGCCGACACTGATGAACCTATGGAATTTCAAGCCCAACCTCCGGAGAAACCCAAACCGAGAAAGAAAAGAAGATTCATGGGCTGGAGGCGTGTACGCAGGAAGAAACCAGTGGTACGGAAAGTGATAAAGACTGAAGATCCCAAAGATAAAGGCAAGGGAATAGAGATTGGAGAAATTTCCAGTCAAGACCAAGAAATGCCATCTTGGGAAGAGCTGGATCATAAACTGGCACTGAGTGACCTCATCGGACCTCCCGGTGAAAACCTCTTTAATTACCCAGCGGAAGCACAACTTCCAGTTGATCTAGAGCCTGAGATCCCAGATCCTATTATCCACACCCAACCCCTACCAGCAGAGCTAGATGAGTGGTGGACCACCGACTGGCAGTTTCAGAATCTCCTCAATAACCCTAATACCTTTTTCCCCCAGTTTGACCTGGAGCCTCCACTACACCCACCTATGAGCTCCGAGAACTTGGCTGAACTCCGCCACTATGGCAAGGAATTGGTGGACGCCGGAAATAGAATCCGGGAAGTAGGGGAGAGGATATCCTGGAAATACGACGAGAGGGAACGTCGTTTCTGAAGTGCCAGCTAATAGGAATCGTATGTGGTTGTGGGAACGTGTGTTTAATAATAATGCTATAATAATAAAAATATAATTATGTAAAATAACCAAAAATAAAACTTTTGTAAGATAACGGGTGTGTACTGAAGCATACTATAATATATAAAAACGGAAGTCGAAAAATCGACAATTTTGGCTAAATGTGTTGATGTGATTATGTGCGATTGTTTTATTATGCTTGGTTATTAAGTAAGTTGGTACTAATAACTTATATATATTAATTACCAGATGGAACACACTGGTAATGAACAAGTTAACGAGGGTAACCAATCCGCGCAAAACCATGAAGATCAATTTCTGAACAGGCAAGATATCGAAAACATTGTTGCTCAGGGAATAGCCAATGCTATTCCAGCAATCCTTGCTGCTGCTCGAAATCCAGTTGAACCTCAACAAATTATTCCTTGCAAACGTACTCATGAAGATAACTTCAATAATAGCATAAATGGAGGCGGTAACATTAATAATAATGATAATGATGTACTGCAAGCCCCAATTCTCAAAAGAATGAAAGCTGCAACGCCTGGTTGCACTTACAAGGAATTCCTTGCCTGTAAACCTGTTGAGTTCGCAGGAAATGAAGGGGCGACTGCGGCGCTGCGTTGGTTGGAGAAAACCGAGGCAGTAATCAAAATAAGTAAATGTGCCGAGGAGGATAAATTCATGTATGCTTCTCACCTTTTCAAGGAAGAAGCATTAGAATGGTGGAATACAGTGTTACAAGCTAAGGGAAGTGACATGGCCTATGCCATGAGTTGGGAGGAGTTTAAGCATCTGGTGGAAAGAAAATTCTGCCCTGAATATGAAAAGAGCAGATGGCGAATAAATTCCTGAGCCACCGAATGGTGAATGTTGATTGTAGAGGGTATACTTCAAAGTTTTTTGAATATGCTCGAATTGTGCCTACTCTAGCTTCGCCAGAACCGGTACTCATTTCTCGCTACATATGGGGTTTAATTAGCGAGATCCGTGATATTGTCAAAGCTGCGAGACCCCGCACGATCGATGATGCGGTGGAATTGGCCAACACTTTGACAGACGCACTAGTGCGCACGCGAGAAGAAAATAGGAAGAAGGAATTGGCTCAGAAAATTACCCAAGAATTTCGTGTGGGTAATAATAGCAATTTTAAGAAAAGAGGAACTGGGCAATCTTCCACTCCGCCGTTCTACAGAAACTGCAAAAAGAAACATTTTGGAAAATGTAATGAACCCTGCAACTTCTGCAAAGCTATAGGACATCGTGAAGAAGACTGCAGAAAGAAAACACGGGTCTGCTATAACTGTGGAGAAACTGGGCATTTCAAACCAGAATGCCCTAAGTTGGTCAAACCAGCAGATAACAAGGCTAAACCTGCAGAAGGAACTACCAAGAAAAACGTAAGAGCCTTCCAACTGACTACCCAGGAAGCCAAATTAATTCCTGATGTGATAGCTGGTACATTCCTAGCTCACGACGTTTATGCAAAAGTATTATTTAACTCTAGTGCAAACCAAAGTTTTATAAATACTTCATTCTGCCAAGCTCTTAACTTACCCTTAATCAACCTTAGACAAATTTTTACGGTAGAAACGGCAGATGGGAATTCTGTTAACATAGATAAGGTTTTGCAAAAAGGAAAGATAGAACTTTTAGGCCATACATTCTCTGCAAACCTGTTACCTATGAATTTAGCTGGATTCGATATCGTATTAGGAATGGATTGGTTAGTAGCCAACCATGCTCGAATCCTTTGTGATAAGAACTCCATAGAAATTCGTGCACCCACCGGAGAAGTAATCATGGTTACAGGAAATAAGCCGCAAAAACCCATGAAGTTCATTTCAGTAATGAAAGTTGCTAGTCATGAACGAAAGCAAGAAGTAGTGTATATGATTTCGGTAATCATTAGCACCAAGGGTAAGGAACTTAAGGAAATTCCTATAGTCTTAGAATACCCAGATGTATTCCCAGAAGAATTACTAGGATTACCACAGGATAGGGAGGTAGAGTTTAGAATTCATTTGATTCCTGGAACTACACCCGTAGCAAAGGCACCTTATCGTCTAGCACCCACCGAAATGTTAGAACTGAAACAGCAATTAGATGAATTGCTCAGTAAAGGATTCATATAACCTAGTTCATCCCCTTAGGGAGCACCAGTGTTGTTCGTAAAGAAAAAGGATGGGTCGATGCGAATGTGTATCGATTATAGGGAACTGAATAAGGTTACAATTAAGAATCGATACCCATTACCTAGAATTGATGATCTCTTTGATCAACTCCAATGAGCTAGATATTTTTTCTAAGATAGATTTACGCTCCGGATATCATCAGTTGAAGGTGCAAGAAGAAGACATACCTAAAACTGCTTTCAGAACTAGGTATGGTCATTACGAGTTTACAGTCATGCCCTTTGGACTAACAAATGCTCCTGCAGCATTTATGGACATGATGAATAGGATCTGTAAACCATATTTGGACAAATTCGTAATTGTCTTCATTGACGATATACTTATTTATTCCAAAAGTCAGGACGAGCATTGTAAGCACCTGCATGCACTCTTAACTTTGTTAAGAAAAGAAAAGCTTTATGTCAAATTCTCGAAGTGTGAATTTTGGCTGCAGGAGGTACAATTTTTAGGTCACATGGTGAATCATGAAGGTATTCACGTAGATCCTGCTAAAATAGAAGCGATCACCAAATGGAAGGTCCCGCAATCAGCTACAGAAGTTAGAAGTTTTCTAGGATTAACTGGGTACTATAGGCGCTTGATTAAGAATTTTTCTAGGATAGCTGTGCCATTAACTAAGCTAACCTGTAAAACAGTTAAGTTTGAATGGGGACCTAAGTAAGAAGAGGCTTTTAGGATTTTGAAACAAAGGTTAACAAACACTGTGACACCCCAGGAAAATCAGGATAACAACACAACTTAACTAGCTTCCTCAGTAACCACGCGCTAAATTTCGGGACGAAATTCTCTTAACAGGGGGAGAATGTGACAACCCTCATAATTCCATGTATTCCGTACAGTTTATTAATAATAATTAATGTGCTTGACGACTGTGTGGAATTACTTAACTGTTTTCTGATATCTGTGTTATGCTTACACGTATTTGTTAATATACTAATAGTGTACAGAAAGGTCACTAAATAGTCCGTTATATTTCCCTAAGTGTTAGAAAGTAAAAACGTTACAAAATATATATAAATAGGACGCCTTACGAATTAATTAAGCACTTTAACGGAACAGTATCCAACCGAACAACCGGACTTAACCCGGAGCATAAAAATATTGACATCAACATTATTTTTATTTTTCTGAGCCAGTGAGGGTCCCCGAATACCCTAACACCCGTTATAAAACATAACACACTAGTAACTAATCTAGACACCTAATTAACATAACTAGTGCTTAATCAACTAGTTAAAATCGAACCATACCCCTCCCCCTTGTAACCGAATCTGTCCCATGTGGGGGACACACTCTTACATTGTTGATTATTTTAATGTTGGTTGTATAATATCTTAAGGACACATTATCTATTGGTTAATGAGGGAAGTGGTTTATAAGTAAACTCCTAGGGCAAGAACTTTCATTTTACTAATCACTCAACAACCAACCTTCTCTCTTCCTCCTTTGCTTGAGTTCGGCCAGCCCCAAACACCACAACCATCATCATCATTCAATCACTTGCAACCATTCTAAGAGCATCCAAAGGTGCAAGAGACCATACAACGAAGCTTGGTGTGTTCGGAAGCTCAAGGACCGCTCTTGTTTTCTTTTATCCACCACTTTTACGCCTTTGATCTTCCCTAGCCTCGAGCTAGTAGTAAGTGACTCTAAACATCTTTTTGATCTATTCTAAAGTGGTTAATAAGAGTTTCGTCGGTTGAAAATCACTAACATATAAGATCACCAACTAAAAGTCTACTAAAGTGATGAACAAGGTGGTTAATGGATGAATATTAGTGTAAATCATGTAGATCTTGTGTGATTATGATTATTGGTTGATTATCTGATGTTTTGCTGATTAATATTAATATGTGATGTTGTTGTGGTCACTAAACATGATTAACGGAATCAATCGAACACAAGTTAGTAAGTTAGAAAGTGAAAACAGAATTTGTCCCGGTTTTACAGCCAACTTCAGTTGGCTGTAAACAGGTCATAAACTCAACAAAAAACCGACATTTTGAATCTAAAATATGTTATTATGAAATACGGTTCTAATGGCATCAGAATCGTAATTTTTGGCCTTCGTTTACTATTTTTAATGTGTCGATTTGTAACAACAGCTTAAGCTGAATTTGGACAGCAATAAATGGGTGTCATACTTTCAGTCATAACCTGAGTTTTGTGATGAATCGGACCATGAAATTTGTACAGTAGATGACAACCGATGCATTTGTAATTACCCCACTGGAATTTCGTAAATTGGACGCTCGATGAATTTTTAATAAATTGTTCCGTGGACTGTGGTCAGAAATATATAAATCTGAGTTCTGTCCGGAATATGAATTTTTATAAAATATTGGTAATGAACTGGACCCCGATATTTTTAGGTTATAAAATTTAGAACGTTTAAGATATCCTGTAAAAATTTGGGAATTTTTGGAATAATTTAACTATTTTATTAAAATGTCCGAAAACATCCGGTTCTGAATATAAATGCTGAAATGACATAAGTTGTGACTCGCGTGTCTAAATGTCGAGTATGCCATCTGTGAATGATCTAACATGTTACATATGTTATGTGCATTATCGTATGTTTGATTTTGAGTGGGGAATGGATGGGAAACTTAGATGGGCATAAACCGTTAAAGTGATGCATGTTGTGTGATAGATACGTGTAGGAACTTTGTGTTCTATTTGAAAGCCACTAAATGACTAACTGGTAAATCATACTAGGACGTGATTGACCGACCTTGACTGTTAGCTATATTGAGAATCTAACCGAGCAAACCGAGGTGAGTTCACACTTTCTAAGGCATGGGATTCCCGGTGGTTGGGAATGGGTTAAAGAAATTAAAACGGGATCTACATATTCTCCTTGGGTTGGATATGTACGGCCATCCTCCATAGGCAGGATGCCATTATTAATCCTACGAATTCTCCTGGTGCAGAATACGTACGTTCGTCCTCCTTGGGTAGGACAACAACCTTAAAACTAGCTAGACAAAACTCTATCATGAAGTCCCTCAAATTATATCGACTTAATCGCCGAGGCCAATGGCGAGCGGGTCATTAGTTAATAGCGCTATTAGGTTTAACAAACCTCACACCGTGCCAGTCGGACGGGCGTGTACTAATGGACTATGGCAGATTGTCAGTGATGATAGACACTGATATAGGGCACAACTTATTTGCGTAGCAGTCGATATCATACCGTCTAGTAGTTCAAACGGGGAAAGCCCCCACTGATTATGGTTATGGTTTGGGTAATGAAAAGGGAACTGGTTAAACATACTTTCAACTACGGGGTAACCCCCCATGGCAATTAAGCCAACGAAAGTCAAACCACGTTTTTCAGAAACAACTTAAAACTAAACAACCAAACGTGAACTCACTCAACTTTGTTGTTGACTAGTTGTTACATGCCTTACAGGTCGCTAGGTGCTTTTGGGAGCTTGCACGAGGAAAAGGTTGTTATGGAATATGGGTTGTTATATCCCGTAATTAATAATTAACTTTATGAACTTGTGGAACTTATGTTTGAGTCTTAAAACTTATAAACTGTGAACTCATGTTTTGAAGTCACGTTTTATGCTTCCGCTATTATCTTGAAATCGGTTACCTTCTTTAGGTCACCAATCGTATTGTAGTTGGTTTCATTTACTTAATTGTGTTGTTCAATATGATTGGTGGCTCGATCCTGGTCACGTCACGCCTCCAAGCGGTGGTACTCCGCATGGTGGATTTTGGGGGTGTGACAAACACCCCAATTCTAGCATTACCCGAAGGAACATAAGATTTTGAAGTATACTGTGATGCTTCAAAGCTAGGATTAGGATGTGTGTTAATGCAATGCAAGAAGGTAATTGTGTATGCCTCAAGGCAATTGAAAAAGCACGAGGAAAACTATACGACTCATGACTTAGAATTAGGATCGATAATTTTTGCCCTTAAGATTTGGAGACACTATCTGTATGGAAGTAAGTTTACAGTTTATACAGATCATAAAAGCTTAAAGTACATATTTGGGCAAAAAGAATTAAACATGAGGCAAAGAAGATGGATGGAAATTCTAAGTGATTACGACTGTGATATTCAATATCACGAAGGAAAGGCAAATGTAGTTGCAGATGCCTTAAGTTGTAAGTATCATGAGAAACAGCGACGAGTTCGTGCTCTTAGATTAAGTTTACAATTAGACTTAATGGGGCAACTGAAGAATGTTCAAGAAACAACAATAAAGGATGATGTTGAAGGAATGAAAGGAAGAATAAAGGAATTAGAACAAGGAATTGATGGAATTTGGAGATTCCATAAGAAGAGAATTTGGGTTCCTAAGCAAGGAGAATTAAGAAATAAGATCTTAGAGGAAGCCCATAAATCTAGGTATACCATGCACCCGGGAAATAATAAGATGTACCAAGATTTAAGAAATAATTTCTGGTGGATAAAAAGGAAAAAGGATATAGCTAGATATGTTTCTAAGTGTCTTACTTGTTCACAAGTTAGGCAGAACACCAGAAACCTTCAGGATTACTTCAACAATTAGAAATGGCTGTATGGAAATGGGAACTTATAACTATGGACTTTGTTACTAAGTTGCCCAAAACCAGAAAAGGTAACGACGCAATTTGGATAATTGTGGATCGATTAACCAAATCAACTCATTTTCTACCCATGAAAGAAACCTTTAGCATGGAAAGGTTAGCCAAGTTATACGTAGACGAAGTAGTATCCTTACATGGAGTTCGACTCTCCATTGTATCGGATAGAGATAGTCGCTTCACCTCACATTTTTGGATAAGTTTCCAAGAAGCCATGGGGACTAAACTGAACTTGAGCACTGCATATCATCCTCAAACAGACGGACAAAGTGAAAGGACGATCCAAACCATGGAAGACATGCTTAGGGCATGTGTGATAGATTTTGGTGGAAATTGGGATGACCACCTACCCTTAATTGAATTCTCCTATAATAATAGTTATCATGCAAGCATTGAAGCTGCCCCATTCGAAGCATTGTATGGACGAAAGTGCAGAACTCCAGTTTGCTGGGCAGAAATAGGAGAAAATCAGTTATCAGGTCCTGAAATTGTACAAGAAACTACCGACAAGATCACTCAAATCAAGGAAAGACTAAAGACGGCTCGAGATCGCCAGAAGAGTTATGCAGACAATCGACGCAAGCCACTGGAATTTCAAGCTGGAGACAAGGTACTCTTGAAAGTTTCTCCTTGGAAAGGAGTAGTTCGGTTCGGAAAGAAGGGAAAGTTAAATCCAAGATACGTAGGACCATTCCCAATAATCCAACGAATAGGACCAGTTGCCTATCATTTACAATTACCAGAAGAGCTAGCTGGGGTGCATGACGTGTTTCATGTATCCAACCTCAAGAAATGTTTATCTGACGAATCCCTGGTAGTACCTCTTCAAGGTGTAGAGGTAAATGAAAAGTTAAAATTTGTGGAGAAGCCACTGCAAATAGAAGACAGAAAGGTCAAGTTTCTCAAACACAAGCGACTAGTGCTGGTCAGAGTCAAATGGGATTCAAGGAGAGGACCTGTGTACACTTGGGAGCTGGAGTCGGAGATGAAGCGAAAGTATCCCTACTTGTTCCAGTAAATCTCGAGGACGAGATTTTTATGAGGTGGGGAGGATGTAACAACCCTCATTAAAATTACCATTTCTTATCTTATTTTACCTAATAGGAAACCCTAATTGAGACCCCCCAAGTGATACTGCATGACCCCTAAAATTTTCAGAACAATCAGAATCAGGATCAGGGCCCCTAAAACTCAGGGGGGGGGGGGTATTCCCTAGTCGGTAATATCCTTACAGTTTTACGTGGAAATCGAATTTTAACGAACGGTCAACTCAGCTAAGCTAGTAACAGACGTGGCTACCCTATGCTAAAAGTGACTTCTCGTGACACGCGGGCGTGCCGTTTTTCCAGTATAAATCCCAGGCATTGGCACTTGAAATTTGGCGTTGGTTCGACGTTAAAATTCGATTCATACACTGAGATATCGTCTGATTACTCCAAAAACACACACAACACGAAATTCTGCCGCGATAACAGGGTAATAACTCGATCACTGCTACGATTTAATGTCCGATCGATAAAAACCAATCCAATGGATGTTTAAGTGCTGCTCAAACTTGGGTTATACTTTGTCATTCGTCGTAAATTCGATGGATGTTTAAGTATCGCACTTTGTCATTCATTGTGAAGGTTTTGATCTTGTGAGTTGTCGTAAAAGTTGGATTAAAGTTACTAACCTAGTTTTCGTGTGCATTGTTATTTGAATTAGGTTAACAAGCTTATCGGTAGGCTAGACTCTGCCCGTTTAAATCTGCAATGTGAGTCATTATCTTTTAACTAAATTGCTTTCAAAACCCTAAATGTTTTCAAGGTTATAATTACAGGGATTAAGTCTTTGTAGTCTTCAATTACTGTCGGTATGTGGGGTTTTGTATACATTACTTGTTTCCCATCACCATTGGACAACGAGTTAGCCAACGGGTAATCTGACCATAGTCACAGATATAGTCGAGTGACAAATACCGATTTGGGGTAATTGGTTGATATAAACAATGTAATCACCCTTAATATTGTATATTATAACAATGTGTCGTTTTGTGCAACTTGAATGACTCGCCAGTATTTCCCTGCTGATAAAACCTTTTTAAAACATGTTTCAGGTGATCTGCTGTGATCAAGAAAAAAGTGCCACATAGCACTGCAAGCTTGAAGAAGTGGCTTAATAAAATAAAGAAACATGCTTTTGTAAAAGAGGGGTTTTCCAGCAAAATTCCCTTATTGTAAATTACGGGGTTTGTTCCTAATTATGAAATAAAATAATCGGACATTTTCAAGTTTTAACGATCCTGTTAATAATTCCGCTGCCAAATTAAATAAATACCACGGGATTTCTGTCCCGCGGCTTCGGGACCGGGTCAAACCGGGCCGGGGGCCGTGACAGTCCCTAAGCTTAGTGCTCTTAGTGCTGCTTGGGTTGTAGTGCCTTCTCCAATTTGAGCCCAAGCGGCTTGGCGATTGTTTTTATCCAATTCTCGCACCCCTCCGGTGTTCACTTCATTACCCGCATCTTCCTCAGCATACAACCCAACTATAGACCCAAACTGAGCCATCGATATCGAGTACTTAGCCCCCCCCCCCCCCACATCAGAATTCCACCCCATCATTGTCAAATGGGTCGCACCTTGAATTGAACACGAATGTGCTATAGAACTCCAGATTGTACTCGTGGACCGAGCGAAGTCGAGTGGTTAGGGCGACTCTTAGTGGGCCTGTAACGAGGTTGTTAAACCGGTCAAGTTGGTTCACCAATGTCAGCAGATCCATGCATACTTGTCTCGGGTATTCTTCCGGTCTGGTTCGAAGCACATCGTATCTTGCTTTAGCGTCTTGCTCAGTTGCATTGAACCTTGTGAATTTCTTTGACATTTGAAAGAATACACCAAAAGTTAGCACGAACTAGTGAAAATTTCGGAAAAAACTGAAAACAGCAAGCTGGACACGGCCCCGTGTTCAGCGGACACGGCCCCGTGTCCAGGCGTCTGTTACTCAAAATCTTCATTTTTCGACCCGGTCCCAAAAACTTGAAAATTTTTGGTCCAATAGGTGCGGTTTCCCCAGAAAATTAAACCCCAAGTGCCGTTTTTTCCAAAGCAAACCGTTTACCCCTTCAATTTTATCTTTTTCGGTTCAAAAACAAGGGTTTGGGGTTTTTGTGAGAAATCGGGCGAATCTATGAACAATACAAGTGGATTTACTTCCTATAACATGAATCTAAACTAATGCTAACAGATTTATGCAAAATTTTGAGGTTCGATCCGGATGAAGTTCAAGAACCCTAGATTTTTCCCCAAATTTTTGATGTTTTAACTACATGCAAATGCTTAATCTAACTACTAATGATGATAGAATCATACCTTGATGTTGTTAGAAGTAGAGGAGACGTCGAAAATCTGCGGAAAATCGCCTGAACCAGAGCGTTTTTGGGGAAACGGGGCATGTGGAATGAAGTAACTGTTATGAAAAAGGGGTTTTATCCCGACAGTCGCGCGGACACGGCCTCGTGCCGAGCAAAGTTGAATTTTTTTTAAGTGCTCGTTTGAGTGGCCTCGTTTCCCAAACACTTGGCCAGAATACTTACCGATTTAGATGTCAACCCGTTTGTTCGTAACTTAACAGGTACGATGTTGATGCTTTCATTCTTCGACCGTTTGAAGCGAGATTTCTTCCTCTTCATCCTCAATAAATCCTTGATAGAGTGGCAATTGACTTTGAATGGAATTCCATTCCGAGATTTAATTTCTACTGCACCGTGTGGGAAAATATGGGTGATAGAAAAAGGTCCTGACCACCTAGACTTTAATTTACCAGGAAATAGTCGAAGCCGTGAATTAAACAAAAGAACTTGGTCTCCTACTCGAAATTCATTAGGTTTAATATGTTTGTCATGCAAGTTTTTCATTCTTTCCTTATAAATTTCGGAGTTTGAGTATGCATAATTCCTAAGTTCGTCTAATTCATTTAACTGACAAAATCGATTTCTACCGGCAAATTCTAAATCTAAGTTTACATTTTTAATTGCCTAGTAGGCTTTGTGTGCAATTTCTACTGGCAAATGACAGCTTTTTCCATAGACTAGCTTATATGGGGTTGTACCTATTGTTGTTTTATAAGCAGTTCGAAATGCCCATAAAGCATCATCTAATTTATCTACCCATTCCTTTTTATTTAACCCTACGGTTTTTTCAAGTATTCGTTTTAAACCTCTATTAGTCACTTCGGCTTGTCTGTTTGTTTGAGGGTGATATGCTGTTGAGACCCTGTGATAGACTCCATATCTTGTTAAAAAAAAATTCAAGTTGATGGTTGCAAAAATGGGTACCTCTATCACTCATTAATGCTTTAGGTGTTCCAAAACGAGAGAATAATTTTTTCAGAAATCTTACCACGACTCTTCCATCATTTGTTGGAAGTGCCTCGGCCTCGGCCCATTTAGACAAGTAATCTGCTGCCACAAGTATATATTTGTTTCCTTTTGACGGTGGGAAAGGTCCCATAAAGTCGATTCCCCACACATCAAAAATTTCACAAACAAGAATGCCATTTTGGGGCATTTTGTTTTTGGAAGAAATATTACCTGTTTTTTTGGCAAGCATCACATGTTTTGACAAGACTTTGGGCGTCTTTGTAAATGGTTGGCCAATAAAACCCTGAATCAAATACCTTCCGTGCGGTACTAGCGGCACCATGATGTCCTCCGTATAGACCTTCATGACAATGACGGAGAATTCTTCTTGCTTCGCTACCATGTACGCATCGTCGGATGAGTTGGTCGGCACACATTTTGAAAAGATAAGGATCTTCCCAAAAATAATGCTTCACATTAGCAAAGAATTTCTTTCTTTGATGATGTGGCCAACCTTTTGCGACTATACCGCTAGCTAGGTAGTTAGCATAGTCGGCGTACCATGGTTCTTCTCTGTATTCCACCATTTCTAGGGACTCCGTTGGAAATTTTTCGTTGATTTGCTCGTCCCTGGTTGCCTCCAAAGCTGGGTCTTCTAAGCGCGAAAGATGACCTGTTGCGGTGTTTTCTGTTCCTCTTTTGTCCTTGATTTCAATATCAAATTCTTGGAGGAGTAAAATCCACCGAATTAAACGTGGTTTTGCGTCCTGCTTTTTGAAGAGATATCGAATGGTTGCATGATCTGTATAGACTAATGTTATAGAAAGAACAAGATAAGAACTCAATTTATCAAAAGAAAATACCACAGCTAGTAATTCTTTTTCAGTTGTTGTGTAATTTTCTTGTGCATCGTTAAGTGTTTTACTAGCATAATAAATTGGGTGAAAATGCTTTTCTTTTCTTTGTCCCAAGACAGCTCCAACCGCAAAGTCACTTGCATCACACATGATTTCGAAAGGAAATTTCCAATCAGGCGCTATCATGATAGGTGCATTGACTAGCATTTCCTTTAGGATTAGAAATGCTTGATTGCAATCCTTGTCAAAGATGAAAGGGGCATCTTTTTCAAGTAATTTTGTTAGAGGCCTTGAAATTTTAGAAAAGTCTTTGATAAACCGCCTATAAAATCCTGCATGCCCTAGGAAACTTCTGATAGCTCTAACGGAGGATGGGGGTGGTAATCGAAAAATAGTGTCTATTTTGGCTCGATCAACCTCCATTCCTTCGCTTGAGATCTTGTGACCGAGTACTATTCCCTCCGTTACCATGAAATGGCATTTTTCCCAATTAAGGGCGAGGTTAGTTTCCTCAGATCGGGATAGCATTCGTTCAAGGTTATCGAGGCATTGGTCGTATGAATCCCCAAAGATAGAAAAGTCGTCCATGAAGACTTCCATTGTCTTTTCTACCATGTCATGGAAGATGGCTACCATGCAACGTTGGAGGGTTGCGGGGACATTACATAGGCAAAATGGCATGCGTCGATAAGCAAAAGTTCCATAGGGACATGTGAAGGTTGTCTTTTCTTGGTCTTCGGGTGCTATCGGGATTTGAAAGTAACCTAAAAAACCATCCAAGAAACAGTAAAATTTATGACCGGATAATCTTTCTAACATTTGATCAATGAAGGGCAAAGGAAAGTGATCCTTCCTTGTTGCTTCATTTAATCATCTATAATCTATACATACTCTCCATCCTGTGACAGTTCTCGTTGGTATTAATTCATTATTTTCGTTAGTTATTACCGTTATACCTCCTTTCTTAGGAACTACTTGGACGGGACTTACCCAAGGACTATCGGAGATAGGATAAATAAGTCCGGCGTCAAGTAATTTGATGACTTCGTTTTTAACCACTTCTTGAACATTTGGATTTACTCGACGTTGTGGTTGTATTACCGATTTGTAGTCATCATTCATTAAAATTTTGTGCGTGCACATGGAAGGACTTATTCCTTTAATATCTACAAGCTTCCAAGCAATCGCATTTTTGTGTTTTCTCAAAAGATTAATTAATTTTTCTTTTTCTAAACTATTTAACTTAGACGAAATAATTACAGGTGTTTTACCATCTTTGTCTAGAAAAACATATTCCAAACCTTTTGGAAGTTCTTTGAGCTCAAGAGGTGGGTCTTTAGGAGACTCCTTATTTGGTTGCTCACTTTGATCAAGAACTTTAAAAGTTTGTTCTATGGCGACCTCTTCTTCAACAAAGTGGTCAATCTTTTCACTTGTATCGGGTGCTTCATCTTCATCTTCAATTAGGGGGTCATTATTGTCGAATGGATATTTCATTGATCGCTCAAGATCGACACTCTTTTTAAATGCCCCTAATTGAATTGATATATTGTTCTACTTCCGGTTTTTCAAAGCTTCGTGAGTTTTTACAAAGGGTCGTCCCAACACTAGAGGAGCGTCATCAAGGATGACAAAGTCGGTTGGGATTACCATTTGATTTGTTTGAACCAAGACATCCTCAACTACACCGATTGATTTTATTATTTTCCGATTAGATAGAAAAATGGGTATTTGAAGTGGAGAAAAATCACTAATACTTAATTTTTTGAAAATGTAGTTGGGCATTATGTTAACACAAAGATCTTTATCAATTGTGACATTACTAATAAATGAATTTTGAAAAAAACATGGAACCGGTGTAGTGTTGATTTCAAATGGGTCTTCTTTTATTAGCGAGGTTTGATCGTTAGTTAACTTAACGCTTACCGTTTCGTCAATTTTAGTGTTAGTGTTTAACTCTTTTAAAAACTTAGCATGAGTTGGAACTAAACAATGATTTTCAAAAGAAGGTGACAAGAGATTAATTTCTTCAAAATTAGACTCTTCTTGAATTTTAACGTTGTCGGACTCACCTTTTTCGTTGTTTAACTCATGTGTCGGTTCTTCACTTATTTGTTCTTCCATTTTTACACTTTCAACTATCTCTTCTTTATTTAATTATTCTCTTGAGCTGGACTCCTCTTCCCTTGCGCGAGATTCTTTTATGTAGCGCTCGATAGTTTTAAGGTGTTCTAATATCCTATCGGTCACTTCGGTGATAGAGTAAGGATCGGGATTTTCAAAGCTCGAATCCGGTCATTCGATCCTTTGTTCCTCATAATACCCATATGAAGTAGATGGTTCACACCATTGTTCTTCATTGTAAGCATATGATGGATAAGGGTCGTAATTTTGTTCTTCATAATACTCATATGAGGTGGGTCGTTCATGCCAAGGTTCCTCATAGTAAGCATATGAAGGTGGTGGCTCATATCTTGGTTCCTCAAAGTATGAGTAAGAAGGCTCATACCTTGGTTCATCAAAATATGAGTATGAGGGAGGAGGTTCATACCTTTGGTCTTCATAGGATGTGTATGAAGTTGATGGCTCGTACCTGGGTTCCTCATAGTAGGTGTATGAAGTGGATGGTTGATATAAGTTACAATATTGAACCGAGTGCGGGTCACCACAATTAGTGCAATAATTATTCCTATAATCATCCTCCTCATAGGTGTAGTTATAACCTCCTGAGTATTGATCCATAAGAATCACTCAGCAGACCACAGCCAAGTCTCGAGACCAGAAAACAAAAATAAAAACGAAAACAGAGGCTGGACACGGCCCCGTGTTCAGTGGACACAACCCCGTGTACAGAATCTGTATCTGGGCGATTTAATTAAAGTTACTGATTTCGTTGAGCACGGGGCGTGTTCAGTGGACACGGCCCTGTGTTCAAGCTCTGTATCTGGGTGTTTAATGAAAAATATGCAGCACGGCCCCGTGTTCAGTGGACACGGCCCGTGTTCGACTTATTGTAAATGCAAAACTAAACTAAAATGCAGAAAAATGTGCGCGCGTTTTGAAAAACTGATTAGGCCGTCGATTTAAGCTTTCTTAAAATCTTTGTGTCCCCGGCAACGGCGCCAAAAACTTGATGTGCGTAAAGTGTGCTAGGTATTTAAGTATATTTTAAGCCCTTTTTACATGTTAGTCAAGTTTTAAATTTATAAAGCACGATATTTTACTAACACCAAACACACATATGGGCAAGTGCACCCATCGTGAGCGTAGTATAGTGTTGGCAAGATACCGAGGTCGTCCAAGGACACAAGCGCTTTTAGTACCGGTTTATCCTCAACGTCTAATCAAATCAAAAGTTAGAAAAAGGTTTTAAACAAGAAAAATAAAAACTAACTAAAAATGCTGAAAACTAAAATAAAAGAAAAAAACAAATAGACTAGATGAATCACTTGGCTCCGACTCGTGTATAGTGTAACCTTTGATTATTTCCGCACTTTTGCACTTTTTAAGAGATTATCTTAGTTATTATAGTAGGCCCCTCTTTTGAAGGTGACGTTACACTCAACCCAGTTGTTTGAGTCAGCAAGGATACAATCCTAAAGGGTCGGATTATTGAAAGATAATTAATTAAGTTATTAATGCATATTATGGTAGGCCCCTCTTTTGAAGGTGACGTTACCCTCGGCTAAGTAGTCTGAGTCAGCAGGGATACAGTCCTAAGTAGCCGGGTTAAAGTATTAATAGTAGCTTACATATGAGGGGATCAAAGAGTTTGGACCCCCGCCATCCAATATATGTGGGTATTGAAGGAGGTCCTACTAAATTTGACCTAGGTCCTTACAGGATCTATACACTGAACAAGGCAAGACTCTTACCAAACCGTTCCCTTAACCCCCGACCAGGTAGCCAACATACCTCCATATAGACCGCGGAGATATGAATAGTGAAAATCTTTTATTTTATATAGACAGTAAAATAATGCCAAGACACCACGGACAAACGATAAGGAAGAATCACCTTTAACATAAGAAACTAGTTATTAAAGTCATTAATACATAACCAAGTAAAAAGTGCGAAAATATTAAAAATAAAAAGTATTACACTAGACACTTGTCTTCACCAAGTGATGTAAGAGACTTAGGCAAACATGACCTTTGATTGTCAAGAACTCTTACGATCAATCTTGGATCCCGAGACGACTCACACACTCTATGATGGACAATGGATGATGGTGGTGGATGATGGTGTTGTGATGGTGGTGGGTGGTGGGTGAAGTGTGAGAGAGGTGGTGTGCCAAGGGATGGTTTGCAAATGAGCCAAGCACCCCTATTTATAGGCTGAACAGTAGCTCGGGCACGGCCCCGTGTCCATTCTCTTCTCTTCCTGCATTAATTGTAGTTTGTCTGCATTAGTTGACCACGCCCCCGTGTCCACTGGGCACGCCCCCGTGTGCAGAAGCATATCTGTACTATCAAGATTTCCCCAGATTCTGCGAATCTTAGAGTTGACCACGGCCCTGTGTCCGCTGGGCACGCCCCCGTGGTGGGTGATAGAAGCTTCTATAGCTTTGTCTTTTATGCTGACATTTGGGCACGCCCCCGTGTTCACTGAGCACGGGGCATGTTCAGCCTTCTGTCTTCTTGATTTTGCTTGGGAAGATGCTGTCGGGGGGTCGGGCATGCCACGTTTGTTCCTTTTCTTGTATTTATGTTAGATTTAGCTGTCTTTTTTGCTTCTTTTGTTCATTTGAGCTCATTTAATCCTGAAAATACAAAAGGAAAACAAAAACACACTTTTTCCAACATTAGTACTAAAAAAGGGTTAGTTTTATGCCACAATTGATGTAATTTATATGTTGCATTTTGTGCACATCAATTATGTATATGGAAACTGTGCAAGAGTGTACGCACAGAAATAGCCAAAATGGCTAGATGACTTAAATGCCAATTAAATTCGCTCGATAAACTAAACATTTTCGAACTAGCAGTTCGAACACCCATAGACGTCAAACCAGTAGGTTATAAATGGGTGTCTTTAAATAAAAAGAAACGTAAAGAATGAGTTTTGCGATGTAAGGCATGATTTTCAACATAAAGATTTTTTTCCCAAATCCCAGTAGTTGATTATGTGGAAACGTATACCCCTGTAGTGGATGCGACAATCTTTAGATGTTTAAAAGGCCTCGCAATCTCAGAATGCCTTCAAATAAAACTTATGGATGTCGTCACTGTATACATGCACGAGACAATTACAAATGACATCTGCATAAAATCCCTGAAGGATTAAAAATGCTCAAATCATTATTTAACAATAACCCCATATGTGTTATATAAATCTTAAAGGGACTGGTCCTATGTGGTATAATTGACTTGGTTGATACTTTTAAAAGAGGGGGTATAAGTTTGATAAAATGAGCTATATATACTAATCTAGATTTCACTCTTAATGTTCAGTGTAATTGGAGTTTACAGTGATGTTGTAAACACTATCGAAAGGAACTCTCAAACTATAAAGTGAAAATTCTGAAAAGATCTTTATACAATGTAGTTATTCTCGACCCACAGTTCGAGTATATCGTAGTTCCAATATATATGTACTATTTTTGCTCATCCATCAAAGTACATCCATAAGATGTTATATGGATAAAATTCATTTGTTGAGTACGCTAATGGTTGTCGAATTGCTTGACATATGGAAAGGATTTTATTGTCCCTAAGAAGAGGATGGATAAATAATTGGTCCAGAAGTACCATACTTAATTGCGAGCAGAACAATGGTGTATCTTATAAACAAGACGACACCTGATATTGCGTTCTTGATAGATGTATTGGCAAGATTACAGTTCCAATTTAATATGTTGCACTCCTTTTCCCTTTACTAAGTTTTTCTATTAGATTTTCTTAATAAGGTTTTTGATGAAGCAACATATAGCATCAATTTATCTTATAGACACTGAAGTACCGACTTACCATCATCCTGGAGCATGTTGTTAATTATGTATAATGCGCAATGCACTCTTTTTCCCTTAGCTACGGTTTTGTCCCATTGGGTTTTTCCTAGCAAGTTTTTTAACGAGGCATAATTACAAATCGTATTAAATGATATGGGATTCGAGA